>OVBN01000206.1:7500-15000 GCA_900406565.1 Turritis glabra | reverse complement strand
CCATGATCATAAGCAAGTACATAAATATACTCCCGAAAAAAAAGTGGATATAGAAAACTCTGTTGCCGAACCCCATCGAACTCTAAATATCCTTGAAATTTATCCATTTGGATTGAAATTCGATTTGAACTAAAGGTAAAGTCTTTATTTTCTTGAGTTCTGAAATGACACATAGTGCGATACAGTCAAAATAAGGTATTAGACTACGAAAGCAATAGATACCTCATAAACAGGTAGACTGCTAACCGGATTCTCTATCTTTAATAGGTTTCTGTTCGTTATATTATAGAATAACAAAACAAGATGATTAGAAATCCTTTATTTTTTTAACCTAATCGCTCTTTTGATTTTGGAAATCTATATATTTTTTATCAATATACTGCTTCTTTTACACACTCCAACCTAATCCAAATGGACTAGGTAAAAAAATAATTAGGACTCATGAAAAAAATTGATAATAACACGCAAGAAAAAAATGCCTTCCCATACCCGTATTAGGCACTAATGTATTTTTAACATTTAATTAGTTCGGGTAATTTTTTCAAATTACGAATGGAAGCTCGTTTCTTTTTTTTTTCCTGGAATCAGGAAAACTGGTTTTTTTATCCATCCATTTATTCACTTGACCCAAATTAGAATTCTTTTTTTTTTTTTTTCGACATCAAAATAAGGTTGTACCGATCAGGAAAGCAAAAAAAATGTTATCTGAATTCTCCCTTGATACGACATGCTATTTTTTCCATTCATTCCTTTCAGGATCAGTCGTGGTCTTACAAACTCTACCGCAGATCTGGACGAATCCTTTTCTTCATACAAATGTGTAAAAGATGCTAGTCGCACTTAAAAGCCGAGTACTCTACCGTTGAGTTAGCAACCCCAAAAAACAAAAAAAGAACGTACTGCAAATATGTAGATACAACCAGAATAAAGAAAAAAAATCAAGTCGTGTGTGCGTCAGGGATAAATAGATCCATTTATCTATGAGAGAATTATATTTGGTCCATACACTGTTGTCAATATGATTATGAATTTTTCATATAGTGAAAAGAATAGAAAAAATAAATAAAAAAGCTTAACCCCTTGGTTTGTTAGTTCATACAATGAATGAAAACTAAGCCAGTTAAGGTAATCTCAAATCTTTTTATACTTTTTTAGACCCATTTTTTATGATGAATAAATTATTCATATAATAATATATATATTGGTTTTATTCAGAATTAATATATTATTTTATATACAGTATTATTTTCTATATAGTAAAATTTTGTATTTATAAAAAAATTCGAATTTATATAATCTAGATCCAAAAATTTTTTCATAAATTTGTGTATGATTATAAAATATAGTAGTTGTTAGCAGGGTATTTTTTAGTATTCGTACCTTAAGAGGAATACTAATAATAAATCGAAATTCTAATAAATCAAAATAAATATGATGGAAGTGAAAGAGGAGGAAAGAGAAGAGTAGATAAAATTTGATATCAAGCTATATACGAGTCTTTCACATCCTCTTTTTTATATTTCATTAATTCAATTTCATTTTATTAAGACTTAAATTCCGTAAAAATCCCTGCCTTCTTTGAAATATCATGAACTGTTCTTGTTGGTTGAGCTCCTTTTTTAAGAAAATCGAGAATAGCAGGAAGATTTAAATAAGTTTGATTAGTTATCGGATCATAAAAACCCACCTTGCTAAGATCTCTTCCTTCTCTTCGGGATCGAACATCAATTGCAACGATTCGATAAACGGCTCATTGGGATAGATGTATATGAATAATACCCCCCTAGAAACGTATAAGAGGTTTTGGCCTCATACGGCTCGAGAAAAAAAATTCAATGTGTAGAAGTTAACTCTCTGTATAAAATTCAAATAGTAAATTCAAATATTAAATAGATTAATAAAAACATTAAATCAATTAGCCAGTATTGAAACCCTAAATATTTTTTCCATAAAAAGCATTCATAATATTCGTACTCTCGTAACTCAAGTTAAACAACTCTCAAATATCTCACCGGAGAATCCTTAAGTACTTTTTTTATTGAGTAGTCTCTAGCCCTTTTTTTGTTTGTCTCATTTTTTAGAATCAATTTTGATTCTTCATTCTGATCTAGTTGTTCAAACAATTGAAAACTGGATTTCCTTGTTTCAGGATTCTTTCTCCTTACTTTAGAATCTTTAGGTTTAGACATGACTTCGGTGATCTTGAATCGTTTTATTAAAAAAGGGCAGCAACAAGCCCCTTATTTTGTTTATGATTTCTTTTCTTTCTATCCAAAGAATCATACAAACGCTTGATTCACGCATGATAGACTTTTGATTCAAAGAATTTTACCATTTTAAGAAAATTTCCTTTTCCATTGTAAAATTGCTTGAAAGGACTTTTTTTCAATATAAAAAGACTTACGAAGTTGTTCCAACTTATTGATTCGCACTAACCCTAGATCCTTACTCCTGCGAAAGGAATAAAAACTTTCTATTCTCCTCGAGCTCCATCCTGTACTCTTTTTTATATTCCAAAAAAGTGTAGGACTCTTGTAAAATAGAACACAAAATGTCGAGCCAAGAGCACCTATATTCCTATATAAAAAGTGGCGGATGAAAAAATCCACAGCAGATCATGTCCTTCAATTCAAGTCGCACGTTGCTTTCTACCACATCGTTTTAAACGAAGTTTTACCATAACATTCCTCTAGTTTGTGTAATTGATTCAATGATGGAATCATGAATAGTCATAGTTCAGTGAGTATATCGTAATCTATACCTTTTCTTTCTCTATGAATGGAATAGTGAATTTACGCGTAAAGGTTCAGTCAGAATTCAAATGAATCCCATATTAATTTGAATAGAAATCTATATTTCTATATAAATATAGATTTTTTTGAATTCGGTTGAAATAATGAAAAATAAGTTTATTCTTCTTTTCATTTCAATATTTTATTCTTAAAAAATATTGGATTTTAAAACAGAAAGAGAAAGATGGTGTACAAAGGCAATAGAATAGAAGATTTATTCCGTAATGACTGTACTCTGGGACGGAAGGATTCGAACCTCCGAATAGCGGGACCAAAACCCGTTGCCTTACCGCTTGGCTACGCCCCATTTCGCTTTTTATTCAAGACTACTAAAAGAGTAATATTCCTATTGGTTGTTCGTCAATTCAAAATTAAATATAGATTACATAGGTGCTAGAGTTTTAACACGTGTAGATAGTAAATCAAACTTACTTTATTGATCATTACATAGAATTCAATTAAGATATTGTATGAAAATATTTTTTCTTTCATTCTCTTATGAGAATGAAAGGATTTTTGATTGAGTAAGTTCAACAAAGTCTTTTTAGACTATCTTTCTTTATTTTTTCCTTATATAAAAAATATATTAATAACTCAATCAAAATTAAATTATCCACAAGAACACCAATTTTTGTTATGCTTAATATATTTAATTTGATCTGTATTTGTTTTAATTCTGCCCTTTTTTCAAACACTTTTTTAGTCGCCAAATTGCCAGAGGCCTACGCCTTTTTGAATCCAATTGTAGATGTTATGCCCGTAATACCTCTTTTCTTTCTTCTCTTAGCCTTTGTTTGGCAAGCCGCTGTAAGTTTTCGATGAAATTCTTAATACTGTCTTAAAAAAATTCACGATTTTTATTCTTCCAACAATTCAAAAGATCAAAAAAATCTTGACGTATGCACGAACTCTCAATTCAAACATTGAATTTTTTGGTAGCCATACTAAATCTGGATCATTTCTATTTCTTAAATTTTATCCTCTTTTCCCTAAATGAAAGAACCTAATTAGATTCGAGTTCACCAAAAAAATATCTAGATGTTGGTATGCAAATCTGTTTGAATATAAAAGATTCGACTATTATCTTAATTACAAATGACTTTCTGAAACCTTTTTTTTGATTTATTGGTATCAAAATTAGATATTTGATATAAAAATAGAGAATCTATTCTCTTTTTTTTTTAGTAAGATCTTGGAGATTGTGTAATGCTTACTCTCAAACTTTTTGTATACACTGTAGTTATATTCTTTGTTTCTCTCTTCATATTTGGATTCCTATCTAATGATCCAGGACGTAATCCGGGACGTGAAGAATAAAAAAGAAAGGTTTTTTATTGCTTTATTTAATTAGTGGAAATGCTCGAATTTTATTAGGATTTTATCTATTACACACCATCAAAAGGAGAAAGGGAAAGAGAGGGATTCGAACCCTCGGTACGATTAACTCGTACAATGGATTAGCAATCCAACGCTTTAGTCCACTCAGCCATCTCTCCTAATCGAAAAGGGATACTTATTAGGTTCCATTAAACAAAAAAAAAGGCTTGAAAAAGAACCTTCTCCACTTTATTCTTAAAAAGCTTTCTTTTTTTGTATAGATTATTCTTTATATTATATATATTTTTTCATTTTCTATATTTTATTATATATATAAATATATAAAATTTCTTTTTTATTATATAAATATAAATATATTTATCCTCTATTTATATATATAATATATATATTACTATTATATAACTGTTTTTATAGAACTTTCTCAGTAATTCTAGTTACATTAAAAATTTAGATAAAGATTAGATAAAGAAAAGGCGCGAACTCGAAAGAGAAATAAAAAAAACCACAGTAATAGAAATATAGAATCCTTTTTTTATTTTGTCTCGTCAAAACACAAGTAAAAGATCTTTTTTATTTTAATAGCCTGGCCTGGTCAGTCCCCAGCCGGGCCTTTTTTTGTTAAAATTAAAAAGACTCATCCGATGGATTTTTAGACAAAAAAGTGAAATTGAAAAAAAAAGTGGAATTGAATCCGCTTTTACTAATTTTATTAAGTCAACACTAGAATTTTCTAAATTTTTTTCAGATTTTTTTATTACACCCCCGATTACTTTGTTCGACAAAAGGTTAATTTATATGCAATAATTGCATTGTAGCGGGTATAGTTTAGTGGTAAAAGTGTGATTCGTTCCTTTAATCCCTTTAAAAGTTAAAGGGTCTCTCGGTTTGATTAATCTTCCGATCAAAAATTTTATTTCTTAAAAGGATTTAGTCCTTTCCCTTTCAATGAAAGATTCAAGGAAGATTATAGATTCTCGTAATTTGTATCCAAAGACTCTAATCAATTGTAAATTTGGATTATAAAATTCCGAAACATAATTTTTGAATTGGATGACTATTTACAATTCAATAAGTATAACAAGAGGATCCATGGATAAAGCTAGAAAAGTGTCTTTCTAATCGTAACTAAATCTTCAGTTCTATTCATTGTTTGGTATAGAAAAAATTGAAGCAAAATAGCTATTAAACGAGAACTTTGGTTTACTAAAGACATCGACATATTATATTGTTTTAGCTCGGTAGAAACCAAAAACTTTTCCTAAGGATTCCGTTAAATAGAAATAAAGAACGAAGTAACTAGAAAGATTGTTCGAGTTCGCCTGATCTATCTTCTAGAAGGATCATCTAGAAAGCAAAATTTTCTGTGAAAGTACCCAGATGGAAAAAAAGCTAACATAGATGTTATGGGTCGAATTTTGATTTCGTTCCCGTCTTTTTTTATTTGGGAATTTCTTCATCCATCATAAAGGAGCCGAATGAAACCAAAGTTTCATGTTCGGTTTTGAATTAGAGACGTTAAAAATATAAAAATGATCGATCGACGTCGACTAAAACCCTTAGCCTTCCAAGCTAACGATGCGGGTTCGATTCCCGCTACCCGCTCTAAATTCACAATTGCCCCTTTTTTTTTATAGAGACAATTTTCTCTATTAGAATTGTCTAAATAGCAATTGTGTATTGAAGTGAATTCAATAACACAATTGCTAAAAAGATTTCGCACATTCTTTTTTTTTAACAATTGGAAAGTAAAAAAAAAGCGAAAAGCGTCCATTGTCTAATGGATAGGACATAGGTCTTCTAAACCTTTGGTATAGGTTCAAATCCTATTGGACGCAATATCAATATATCTATATTGATTTTTATCTATTAGTTCCATTTATATATATTATATATAATATATTTTTATTCTATTTCGAAAAAAGATAAGAAAGAAATAGAATAAGAAAGATATTCTGAATGCTTTAAGATTTAATATTAAACAGATAATTTAATATTAAACAGATATTAGTTATATACTTCTTTCTATTATATATACTTGACTTATAGACTTCTATTTATAGAATTTCTTAAAAATTTAATTAAAATTAAAGAGTAAAATTGACTAAAGAATCAAAAAAAAGAATGACCCGTTTCGTTTCTTTTTTTATACTTTCTCCTGAAGTAGAAAACGTTCTAGTTGCTCTTGAATACCTTCTTTCAAAAAGCTTTCTGCTTCAGCGGTTAATGTCTTGGTAGAGGCTATGATTTCTTGAAACTGAGGTTTATTTGTTTTTAAGTAAGTGCGTAACTGAACGAGAAATTTTCTTACTTGTCCAATTTCTAATCCATCCAGATAACCATTTGTTCCGGTATAAATGGTCATTATCTGTTCTTCCACTGTGAGAGGGGCTGATTGGGATTGTTTCAGTAACTCACGCAATCGTTGACCTCTTGCCAATTGATTCTGAGTAGCTTTATCGAGATCAGAAGAAAATTGGGCAAAGGCTTCTAATTCAGCGAATTGAGCCAATTCCAATTTTAATTTTCCAGCTACCTGTTTCATAGCTTTAATTTGAGCGGCGGATCCTACTCTCGAGACAGAAATCCCTACATTAATAGCAGGTCTGATTCCAGCATTAAAAAGATCGGCGGATAAGAATATTTGTCCATCTGTAATGGAAATTACATTAGTAGGAATATAAGCTGAAACATCTCCTGACTGGGTCTCTACGATTGGTAAGGCAGTCATACTTCCTTCACCTAATTCAGAGCTTAATTTAGCGGCTCTTTCTAAAAGACGTGAATGTAAATAAAAAACATCTCCCGGATAAGCTTCACGACCCGGCGGTCTTCGTAATAGAAGAGACATTTGTCGATAAGCTTGTGCTTGTTTGGAAAGATCATCATAAATGATTAAAGTGTGTTGTTCACGGTACATAAAATATTCAGCCAAGGCTGCTCCTGTATAAGGCGCGAGGTATTGTAACGTAGCTGGGGAATCGGCTGTTTCAGCTACCACAATAGTGTATTCCATTGCCCCTCGTTCCTGTAAACTGGTCACTACCTGAGCCACGGAAGAAGCTTTTTGACCAATAGCTACATAAACACATATTACATTTTGACCTTGTTGATTGAGAATTGTATCTGTGGCTACTGCTGTTTTACCGGTCTGTCTGTCACCAATAATTAATTCTCGCTGGCCGCGTCCTATAGGGATCATGGAATCAATAGCAATAAGTCCTGTTTGAAGAGGCTCATATACAGAACGTCTCGAAATAATACCTGGGGCAGGAGATTCAATTAACCGAGATTCAGAAGCTGAAATCTTACCTCGACCATCAATAGGGTTAGCCAAGGCGTTTATAACACGCCCCAAATAAGCCTCACTCAC
>OVBN01000206.1:0-5000 GCA_900406565.1 Turritis glabra | reverse complement strand
AATGATTGAATCATAAGAATTACTTTGATAGTAGTTCCTATCCACGGGATTTTTTTAAATCCATAATATATATATACGACTTTTTTATGCCATTTATTTTTTGTGAACCATTCTTTGAATTCTTCGTTCTTTTTTTTATCATTTTTTCAGCCAATTCACAGATAAAAAGGAAGAACTTCTAATCGAATCCCTATCTAAATAGAAATTCACAAAAGTAGTAGAGCAGATTCAGATTATATAGATCTTTAACTCATATATACCTAGGCAATATCAAATATCACATATACAAGTGTTTCTTACATAACGTAAACCAACTATTCTATAATTAATTGGGCTAACCTAAAAAAGAATATTTGAAAAAAAAAATCGTTAATGATGACCTTCCATAGATTCACCTATATAAGCCGCAGCTAAAGTGGCAAAAATGAGAGCTTGAATCCCGCTTGTAAATAATCCAAGGAACATGACAGGTATAGGAACCACTAAAGGTACTAAAGAAACAAGAACAACAACGACTAATTCATCGGCTAATATATTTCCGAAAAGTCGAAAACTAAGTGATAGGGGTTTTGTAAAATCTTCTAAGATGTTAATGGGTAAAAGAATTGGAGTTGGTTGAATGTATTTACTGAAATACCCTAATCCTTTTTTGCTAAGCCCCGCATAAAAATAGGCTACTGATGTGAGTAAAGCTAAAGCAACCGTCGTATTTATATCATTCGTTGGTGCTGCTAACTCCCCTTGAGGTAACTGGATAATTTTCCACGGTAAAAGGGCTCCTGACCAGTTAGAAACAAAAATAAATAAAAACAGGGTTCCAATAAAGGGAACCCATGGACCATATTCTTCTCCAATCTGGGTTTTACTCACGTCTCGAATGAATTCAAGGACAAATTCAAAGAAATTTTGGCCGTCAGTTGGAATGGTTTGTGGATTGCGAATCGCTAGAACTGCGGAACCTAATAAGATAGCAATTACAACCCAAGAAGTAATAAGGACTTGGGCATGGACCTGGAAACCCCCTATTTGCCAATAGAAATGTTGGCCTACTTCTACACCAGATATCTCATATAACCCTTCTTTTATTAGTGTGTTGATGGAACATGATAAAACATTCATATTGCCCTCTGACAGAAATAAGAACTTTAAATTATTTTGATTCAAGATCCCCCTTTTTTTTTTACTTATTTACTTTAATTTTATATTTTAGTTTTGGATCTCAACTAAACTAATCACACAATATCCCCAGTTTTTTCTCTCTTTTTCTTTTGTACAATTCAGGAGTAGTAACCGATTTTTTAAATCGAAATACAGGGAGCCCCTCCCTCAAAAAAATTTGATTTATTTATCTTATTATTAATCAAGAATTTTGTATATAGCTAGAACGACCCTCACAAATTGCGAATACTAATTTGTTAAGAATGAATCGAATTGAAGCTATAGCGTCATCATTTGCTGGAATAGAAATATCCGCGAGATCGGGATTACAATTTGTATCGATTAAAGAAATGGTTGGAATTCCCAAAGTGATACATTCTCTAAGAGCCGTATATTCTTCTTGCTGATCGAGGATGATTACAATATCAGGCAATCCCGTCATATATTTAATCCCGCCTAGATATGTTTCCAAGCGAGATAATTGTCTCTTCAACACAGCTGCATCCCTTTTCGGAAGACGGTTGAATCCCTCTGTCTTTTGTTCAGTTCTCAAGTCCCTAAACTTTTGAAGTCTTTTGTCTGTAGTGGACCAATTTGTTAACATGCCGCCGAGCCATTTTTTATTAACATAATGACACCGAGCCCGTATTGCAGCCCGCGACACTAAATCAGCTGCTTTATTTTTTGTCCCAACAATTAAGAATTGTTTTCCCCTACTTGCTGTATCAAAAACTAAATCACAAGCTTCTGATAAAAAACGAGCAGTTCTAGTCAGATTTATAATATGAATACCTTTACGCTTTGCAGAAATATAAGGTGCCATTCTAGGATTCCATTTCCTCGTACCATGTCCAAAATGAACTCCTGCTCTCATCATCTCTTCCAAATTGATGTTCCAATATCTTTTTGTCATTTCTTTTCACACTTAAAAAGGGGGGGCACCCCAAACTAAAATAAAATTTTGTTCCGATGGAACCTTCTCTTGTACCGGGGATGGCCATTTATGCATGAACCAAGCCATTATTTTGTATTCATTATTATCTTTATTAGTGTTAACAAATTACCAAAGCAAATGACTACAGCAAACAACAAAAAATAAAATTCAAAATAGGAATCCGCTATTAGAAATCATTAAATCCTAGAAAAGTCAGATTTGGAAATAGAAGAGTCACTAAATTCCCTGTGGTAGAATAAAATATCTCTCATATCTCCCTCGAATAAAGATAAATTCTTTATTTTTTTTTCAAAAAGAATGTTGGTATGTTGCCGTGAACAATGCACCAATCCTTTGTTGAATCCGGTCCCGGCGGGGATGACCCCCCCTAGAACAACATTTTCTTTCAGGCCTTTCAACCAATCGATACGACCCCGAAGAGCAGCTTTTGCTAAAACTCGAGCAGTTTCTTGAAAACTTGCTTCGGATATAAAACTTTGAGTATTCAAAGATGCTCGAGTTATTCCTAATAAAACGGCTCGATAACAGATTGCTTCTTCTAAAGCACGCCCCGTTCGTTCTGCTCGTAACAATCCAATAAGTTCTCCAGGTAAAAAAACATTAGACATTCCCTCTTCGGAAACCAAAACTTTTGATGTTATTTGACGTACAATAATTTCGATATGCCTATTATGAATCTGCACCCCCTGGGATCGATAAACCTTTTGAATCTTATTAACCAAAGAAATACGACTTTGCACTATAGTTAGCTCAGCACCAATCAAGAATCCCCAAGGAATTCCAAGAATTCTTGTTATACACTTGTTCCAACCCTTAATCCGCTTTTCTAAGTTCAGCGATATTGAATCAATCGAGCGGACTTCTAACACTTGTTCTACTTTTGGAAGACCTTGTGTTATATCACCGGATCTCGATTTTTCATATATAAATGTAACTAATGTATCCCCTTCGTAAAGAATTTCTCTGTAATGCCCATGAACTTTTGCTCCCGGAGTAGCCAAATAGGGCTTAGCGGATCTTATTACTACAGAATCCCTTTGAACAATTAAAACTTGACCCGATTTTAGATACGGTTCTTTTTTGGCTATACATACATTTTCACAAAAAAATTGTCCAAGACTAATTATTGTGGACGTTTCCTCACAATAATTATGATGATAATTTTGATGAAGAACATACCAATTCAATTTGAATGGATTCAAAACAACGTTACTGTATGGGTCGAGATTAAAAATTCTTCCGTTTTCATCGATTAAATAAGAGTTAATTACTTGAAAAATATATTTTAAGTTATCAAGTTGCAAATATTTAAGTAAAGAGATCTGATTATAAGTTAGTAAAGGCAAAAACGAATAAAAATTTGAAATTTGGGTGGCTGTTCCTAAGGGGCCTGACGAATTTTTAATTGTAATTAGAGGATTTTTTTTTATTGATTGGTTTATCACATTGTGATATTTTACATGATTAAATGGACCCATTCTAAAACAATTAGATGATGATAACATTAACAAAGATTGGGATTCCTTATTTCGATTTAAGAACATACGAATAGTTCCGTGATTTTGTCTAAGTGATTGTTGAAGAATGCCAGCCTTGGGAGAAATTGAATAAAACGGATTCATGTGATTTGCAGAGATCAATCCCGAATCTGGCGAATTATTCCTTTTTCTTATATATGAAATATGGGATTTCACTAAGCCAATTCTTATGAAATCTCTAATCAAACCCTTTGTACTTACTTCAACAAAGAAAGCACGGACCTCCTCGAGGGAAGATTTTTTGTTGTCTTGGTCCCAATTCAAGACTAAACAAGTTCGAACTAATTGAATACTTGTGTCAGAAATTCCTCGAGTTGGTTTGCCATTTCCATAAAGGATATAGTTGAAAACTCGAAGTTGAATATTATCCTTTTCCCGAAAGAGATCTTGTGGGAAGAGTGTTGCCAAGTTTATACTGTCCGCTATCTCATAGGTGGCTACGGGCCGCACCAAAACAAAAAACTTTTTCTTGGTTGGTGTGATCCGTTGGACATAAATCCAATTTTTAAATTTTTGGGGTTCCTTCGAGTTTGTTTTTCCTCTTCCTGGCGGTATCAAGATGCCACTGTGTCGGGATATTTTATCTGTCTTGTCCGGAAAATGGATATCCCCCGAAAATATTTTGAGTTCAATCCTTTTTTTTTTTCTCTCCACTCGGATCAACCCGCCGACTTGGCTTCTTATATTTAAAGTGAGTCGTGTATCGACTCCAATGATACTATAGTTCTGTACCATTATGGCAGAGGATTCGGGTAAAATATGCACTTCCTCAGGAATGAAAAAAAAGCGATCTACTTTCATTTCGTATTTTGTCTTAAATTTTTGGACTCCTCGATACTCAATCATATCCTCTTTTTGGATGATTGAATCCGCCTTTAGAGTCCCATATTTAAGAATTCCAGAACTCTTTCTTCGGTATCTAGGATCATCAAAAAAAGCAAAAATACTATTTCTACGGAAAATACCATTTATGGGTATTTCAACCGAGATACCTGAATGCGGTATGAATTCTTTCTCTTGCTCTTGAATCGATTGGAATGGAATGAGAAATCGATTTCTTCGCCTTTTTGCTAATAAATCCGAGTTCTCATGAAAAATAGCAGAATGTATGAAATTATAATGACTAGTACCTAAGTTTCTATTCAATTCTGAATAATCGGGAATCCCTAATTTTTTTTGATCAGCAAAATCCGAACTCACAAATTTTTGGCTCACTTGATCATTATTCACTGAGAGGCTAGAAATAGATTTTCTTTCGACGGAAAGAAAGGGTATGTTCATTTGATCTTGATCTTTATGGATCGAAAAAAGAATTAGACTAGATCCACATGAACCTCCTGATAATATCC
>OVBN01000205.1:0-100347 GCA_900406565.1 Turritis glabra | reverse complement strand
GTACTCGATATCACTTCTGTGGTATGGGAAACACAATTCCACGAACTTGAGAACTGATACTTTTGTGATCAAACAAACATATTGCTTGGCTTGACTTAACTGATTTGATCATATCTTATCTATTAGCATCACACCCAATTGGATTGACACCTATTGTATTGTAATGGCATGATAATGCATTAGGCAATTGATAGCAAAAACCTATTATCAATTTGGCGCCGTTGCCGGGGATTTCTTCTAAGTTATTAAGTTTTTGTTATACTTCTTTTGCTAGTTATTAATCTCCATAACTTTGTCTATCTCTATTACAAGTTTTAATAAATTCTGGGTTTGTGTTCATCATGTTCTTCATGTTCTTCATATGTTCTAAGTAATTATCTTAGTAGTTGTTAAGTTTTTGATTTAGTTTCTTTGGTAATTGTTAGTCTCCATACCCTTGTCTATTCTTATTACAAGTTTTATAATTTTCTGGGTTTATGTTCTTGTTTTGAAGTCTAGACTCTTTCCATTATATTTAGTTTCTGTTGTTGTTTCTTTGTCACTTGTAGCTCTTTTCATCTTTATCTTTCGGATTATGCATGTTATAGTATTTTCTGGGTTTGTGTTCTTGATGTTCTTCATGATTTCTGAGTAGTCTTTTAGGGTTCTTGAGGATGGGATAGGTTAGTGGCAATTCTTTGGTCTCCTAGGTCGTTTAAGCTTATGATTCCATGAATCCCTTATGGATTAGTGTCCTTAATGCTAGTTCCTTTCTGATCATTTGGAATTAGAATCCAGACATTTCCATACTCAAAAAGTGTGTCATGAAATGTCTGAACCAACTAATTCCATAGATTTACATTTCTAGCCTAAGAAATTAGATGTCTAGAGTGTTTATTGGCTTTAATAGACTGAGTCTTACTGCCTGTTAGGTTAGATTTCGCTAATGAGAATTAGGTCTGAAATTAGCTTAGCTTGATGGTTTCTATCATGAGAATGAATTAATCAACTTCTGAGTCTATTGTCTAAGGGTTAGTTCATCGTTTGAGTTTGTTAAACACCTAGGTTGATTGAAGAAGAGTTGCTGACCCATTACCCCCATCCTTAGGATCTTTTACTTCCTAGTATCATTCTGTTTCCTTGTTTACTAGTTCTCTTATCATTAATGCTCTGCTTTTGTTAGTCTTTCATTCTGTTGCTTGTTAGCTTATGTTAGTTACAACCATTGCTTTGTTAGATTCTAATTTATGCTTTCTGTTGATTTAAGTCCAAACTGATATTGTTTTTCGGTTTATCGGATGGAAACCCTTAATGAGTAATGGAGAGATCCTAGAGATTAAAGACTACGGTCTGAAACGGTTCAGATTACTGGCCGGATCTCGTACTCGATATCACTTCTGTGGTATGGGAAACACAATTCCACGAACTTGAGAACTGATACTTTTGTGATCAAACAAACATATTGCTTGGCTTGACTTAACTGATTTGATCATATCTTATCTATTAGCATCACACCCAATTGGATTGACACCTATTGTATTGTAATGGCATGATAATGCATTAGGCAATTGATAGCAAAAACCTATTATCAATTTGGCGCCGTTGCCGGGGATTTCTTCTAAGTTATTAAGTTTTTGTTATACTTCTTTTGCTAGTTATTAATCTCCATAACTTTGTCTATCTCTATTACAAGTTTTAATAAATTCTGGGTTTGTGTTCATCATGTTCTTCATGTTCTTCATATGTTCTAAGTAATTATCTTAGTAGTTGTTAAGTTTTTGATTTAGTTTCTTTGGTAATTGTTAGTCTCCATACCCTTGTCTATTCTTATTACAAGTTTTATAATTTTCTGGGTTTATGTTCTTGTTTTGAAGTCTAGACTCTTTCCATTATATTTAGTTTCTGTTGTTGTTTCTTTGTCACTTGTAGCTCTTTTCATCTTTATCTTTCGGATTATGCATGTTATAGTATTTTCTGGGTTTGTGTTCTTGATGTTCTTCATGATTTCTGAGTAGTCTTTTAGGGTTCTTGAGGATGGGATAGGTTAGTGGCAATTCTTTGGTCTCCTAGGTCGTTTAAGCTTATAATTCCATGAATCCCTTATGGATTAGTGTCCTTAATGCTAGTTCCTTTCTGATCATTTGGAATTAGAATCCAGACATTTCCATACTCAAAAAGTGTGTCATGAAATGTCTGAACCAACTAATTCCATAGATTTACATTTCTAGCCTAAGAAATTAGATGTCTAGAGTGTTTATTGGCTTTAATAGACTGAGTCTTACTGCCTGTTAGGTTAGATTTCGCTAATGAGAATTAGGTCTGAAATTAGCTTAGCTTGATGGTTTCTATCATGAGAATGAATTAATCAACTTCTGAGTCTATTGTCTAAGGGTTAGTTCATCGTTTGAGTTTGTTAAACACCTAGGTTGATTGAAGAAGAGTTGCTGACCCATTACCCCCATCCTTAGGATCTTTTACTTCCTAGTATCATTCTGTTTCCTTGTTTACTAGTTCTCTTATCATTAATGCTCTGCTTTTGTTAGTCTTTCATTCTGTTGCTTGTTAGCTTATGTTAGTTACAACCATTGCTTTGTTAGATTCTAATTTATGCTTTCTATTGATTTAAGTCCAAACTGATATTGTTTTTCGGTTTATCGGATGGAAACCCTTAATGAGTAATGGAGAGATCCTAGAGATTAAAGACTACGGTCTGAAACGGTTCAGATTACTGGCCGGATCTCGTACTCGATATCACTTCTGTGGTATGGGAAACACAATTCCACGAACTTGAGAACTGATACTTTTGTGATCAAACAAACATATTGCTTGGCTTGACTTAACTGATTTGATCATATCTTATCTATTAGCATCACACCCAATTGGATTGACACCTATTGTATTGTAATGGCATGATAATGCATTAGGCAATTGATAGCAAAAACCTATTATCAATTTGGCGCCGTTGCCGGGGATTTCTTCTAAGTTATTAAGTTTTTGTTATACTTCTTTTGCTAGTTATTAATCTCCATAACTTTGTCTATCTCTATTACAAGTTTTAATAAATTCTGGGTTTGTGTTCATCATGTTCTTCATGTTCTTCATATGTTCTAAGTAATTATCTTAGTAGTTGTTAAGTTTTTGATTTAGTTTCTTTGGTAATTGTTAGTCTCCATACCCTTGTCTATTCTTATTACAAGTTTTATAATTTTCTGGGCTTATGTTCTTGTTTTGAAGTCTAGACTCTTTCCATTATATTTAGTTTCTGTTGTTGTTTCTTTGTCACTTGTAGCTCTTTTCATCTTTATCTTTCGGATTATGCATGTTATAGTATTTTCTGGGTTTGTGTTCTTGATGTTCTTCATGATTTCTGAGTAGTCTTTTAGGGTTCTTGAGGATGGGATAGGTTAGTGGCAATTCTTTGGTCTCCTAGGTCGTTTAAGCTTATGATTCCATGAATCCCTTATGGATTAGTGTCCTTAATGCTAGTTCCTTTATGATCATTTGGAATTAGAATCCAGACATTTCCATACTCAAAAAGTGTGTCATGAAATGTCTGAACCAACTAATTCCATAGATTTACATTTCTAGCCTAAGAAATTAGATGTCTAGAGTGTTTATTGGCTTTAATAGACTGAGTCTTACTGCCTGTTAGGTTAGATTTCGCTAATGAGAATTAGGTCTGAAATTAGCTTAGCTTGATGGTTTCTATCATGAGAATGAATTAATCAACTTCTGAGTCTATTGTCTAAGGGTTAGTTTCATCGTTTGAGTTTGTTAAACACCTAGGTTGATTGAAGAAGAGTTGCTGACCCATTACCGCCATCCTTAGGATCTTTTACTTCCTAGTATCATTCTGTTTCCTTGTTTACTAGTTCTCTTATCATTAATGCTCTGCTTTTGTTAGTCTTTCATTCTGTTGCTTGTTAGCTTATGTTAGTTACAACCATTGCTTTGTTAGATTCTAATTTATGCTTTCTGTTGATTTAAGTCCAAACTGATATTGTTTTTCGGTTTATCGGATGGAAACCCTTAATGAGTAATGGAGAGATCCTAGAGATTAAAGACTACGGTCTGAAACGGTTCAGATTACTGGCCGGATCTCGTACTCGATATCACTTCTGTGGTATGGGAAACACAATTCCACGAACTTGAGAACTGATACTTTTGTGATCAAACAAACATATTGCTTGGCTTGACTTAACTGATTTGATCATATCTTATCTGTTAGCATCACACCCGATTGGATTGACACCTATTGTATTGCAATGGCATGATAATGCATTAGGCAATTGATAGCAAAAACCTATTATCAATTGCCATTTGGGTGTTCGTTTGTTACGTTTACGATTTCCGATCTCTTAAGATCAAGTTCTTCTTATCACTAATTCGTTTTACTGACTTGGTTGTTCTTTCTCTGTTTGGTGATTCAGGTACAACACGCCCATACCACTCGACCAACAGCTCGACCCACCAATCGAGTGCTTGATCGAGTCACCGATCGAGTGCTTGATCGAGTCACCGATCGAGCCCTGTTTCCTTTATCTGCATGCACACCAGATCGCACGGCAACCAAGATCTCATTCGTTATCTCGACAACATCAACCGTCTACCCCAACAGTTGCGAGCACAACGAGACCACCACCACGCCAATCCGCACGAGCCAATCCCTATGGCGAATCAACCTATCAACCAAGATGAACCACCTCAGGTTCCCCCAAGGCGGCTCCGATACATTGGTGCAGGCGATGCCCCTAACACACACACAGCGGCATGGCATTCTACCTCCCGGTATCCAAAATAACAATTTTGAGATTAAGAGCAGCTTGATCTCTATGGTCCAGAACAACAAATTCCATGGTCTCCCCATGGAGGATCCCCTTGATCATCTGGACGAGTTTGACAGGCTCTGTAGCCTCTGCAAAATCAATGGCGTTAGTGAAGACGCATTGAAGCTGCGCCTCTTTCCTTTCTCCCTCGGTGACAAAGCCCATCTATGGGAAAAGACTCTTCCTCATGGCTCCATCACCTCTTGGGACGAATGCAAACGTGTCTTCCTTGCCAAGTTTTTCTCCAACTCCCAAACTGCTAAACTTCGAAATGAGATATCCGGAATTGCTCAGCGAAATGGCGAGTCCTTCTGTGAAGCCTGGGAGCGATTCAAAAGCTATCAATCTCAATGTCCTCATCATGGTTTCAGCAACGAATCCATTCTTAGCACCCTTTACAGAGGAGCTCTTCCCCAAATCCGAATGCTTCTTGATACTGCCAGCAATGGCAACTTCTTGAATAAGGATGTCGATGAAGGCTGGGAGTTAGTCGAAAACCTTGCTCAATCCGATGGAAATTACAATGAAGATTATGATCGCGGAATCAGGGGGAGTCATGATTCTGAAGAGAGGCATCGGAAAGAAATGAAAGCCATGAACGAGAAGTTAGATAAGCTCCTCCAAGCCCAGCAGCGGCATGTTCATTTTGTTTCTAAAGATGAACAGCCCCAACTTCAGGATGGGGGGATTGATCACCAAGAAGAGGTTCGCTACATCCAGAACCAAGGTGGATACAACAGAGGTTACAACAACTATCGGCCCAATCCGAACTTGTCCTATCGGAGTACCAATGTGGAAAACCCCCGGGACCAAGTCTACCCTCCTCAGCCACAACAACTTCCACCCCGGCCTTTCGTTCCTTACAATCAGCCTCAAGGTTTTGTCCCTAAACCACAATTTCACGGTGGCTACAAACAGCAAGGTGCAATGGGTCCTCCGGGTTTTCAAAATCAACGCCCACCAATACAGCCTAACCCGGAAGCAGACATGAAGACTATGCTCCAACAACTACTCCAGGGTCAAGCATCCAATGCTCTAGAGATCTCTAAAAAACTTGCCTATCTACCTCCCAACGACCTACCAAAATCACTGAGGACAGTGATGAACAAGATGGGGAGGATTTATGTCAAAATGAAGCCAATAAGGATAGGCTCGACCAACGACTCGACCAGCTACTCGATCCGCAAGACAGAGTCGTTGATCAAGCTCGACAGACATCACCTACTCGATCCCATGATCGAGTGAGTGATCGAGTTGACGCGCAGGATGCTGTAACACCATTTAGGTCGAAGAAAAAGGAGACGTATTTCGTTCCTCCTCCATACAAGCCTAAGCTTCCATTCCCTAGTCGATTTAGACGAGAGAAAATGGAGAAGTACAAGGCACTCTTTGACAAGCAGATGAGTGATATTGAGATCAAAATGCCTCTGTTAGATGCCTTCATGCTGATACCTCCATATCAAAAGTTTTTTAAGGACACATTGACAGAAAAAGTTAAAGAGCTTCAGGGAATGCAGTGCTATCGTCCAGAAGAGAGCAATCCAGAAGCAAGGCGATCCCGGTTGTTTCACCTTGCCCTGCTCCCTTGGGCCGTTGAGCTTTAAGAACTGTCTTTGTGACCTTGGAGCTTCAATAAGCCTTATGCCGCTTTCAGTAGCCAGGAGATTGGGGTTCAGTAAATACAAGGATTGCAACATCTCTTTGGTATTGGCGGATAGGTCAGTTCGAATACCACATGGCGTGCTAGAAGATCTACCCATACGGATCGGATATGTGGATATCCCGACAGACTTTGTGGTATTAGAAATGGATGAGGAACCTAGAGACCCCCTGATGTTGGGAAGACCTTTCCTGGCTACAGCTGGAGCAATCATCGATGTCAAGAAAGGAAAGATTGAACTCAACCTGGGAAAAGACTTCAAGATGAAGTTTGATATTAAGGATGCCATGAAGAAACCCATAATAGAAGGTCAGCTTTTCTGGATTGAAGAGATGGATCAACTTGCTGATGAGCTGCTGGAAGAACTAAATGAAAAAGACCATCTACAGACTACATTGACCAAAGGTGGTAATGATGGGTTTCTAAACAAGGAGAGTCTGGGCTATGAGATGCTTTTAGACTCACACAAGGCCATACAAGGATCAGAAATATTTGAAAATCTTAATGGGTTGAACACGGCAGTCATTGGATCGATCGAAGATGGATCATCTCAGACTCGACAGGACAGCTCGACCACCCCACTCGATCACTCGATCGAGTCGTTGATCGAGTCAAAGAACGAGCCACCATTACACGCATCTGATGATTGGTCCGAACTAAAGGCCCCAAAGTTTGATCTCAAAGCACTTCCAACAGGGCTAAGGTATGCTTTTCTAGGCCCTAATTCCACCTATCCAGTCATAGTAAACGCTAAATTGAATGATGATGAAGTGCACTTGCTATTGACCGAATTGAAAAAGTTTAGAAGAGCCATAGGGTATTCACTAGATGACATCAAAGGAATTTCACCTAGCTTATGCACTCATAGAATTCACCTTAAAAACGAATCATATGCTAGCATTGAACCTCAAAGAAGGTTGAATCCAAACTTGAAAGAGGTTGTTAAAAAGGAAATTCTTAAGTTGTTAGAAGCTGGTGTGATTTACCCCATATCTGATAGCACTTGGATATCACCTGTGCATTGTGTTCCTAAAAAGGGTGGAATGACCGTTGTTAAAAATGATCAAGATGAACTCATTCCCACTAGAACAATCACTGGCCATAGAATGTGCATAGATTACAGGAAACTAAATGCTGCATCTAGAAAAGACCATTTCCCATTGCCATTCATTGACCAGATGTTGGAAAGGCTAGCAAACCATCCCTATTATTGCTTTCTAGATGGGTATAGCGGATTTTTCCAGATCCCTATAAACCCTAATGATCAAGAAAAAACCACATTCACCTGCCCTTATGGAACATTTGCATATAGGAGAATGTCGTTCGGTCTTTGTAATGCACCTGGAACCTTTCAGAGGTGTATGATCTCTATCTTTTCGGATTTGATAGAGGAGATGGTGGAGGTCTTCATGGATGATTTTTCAGTGTATGGCTCCTCTTTCTCCTCGTGTTTGTTAAACTTGTGCAGGGTACTCTCTAGGTGTGAAGAGACCAACCTGGTTCTAAACTGGGAGAAATGCCATTTTATGGTCAGAGAGGGTATTGTTTTGGGGCACAAGATCTCTGAGAATGGAATAGAGGTAGACAAGGCTAAGATCGATGTGATGATGCAGTTGCCACCTCCAAGGACTGTAAAGGATATCAGAAGTTTCCTTGGCCATGCTGGGTTCTACAGGCGATTTATCAAAGATTTCTCAAAGGTAGCCAGACCACTCACAAGGTTGCTCTGTAAGGAGATGGAGTTCAACTTCGACTCTGAATGCTTAAAAGCCTTCCAACGGATTAAGGCGGCCTTAATCTCAGCCCCGATAGTTCAAGCTCCTAACTGGGACTATCCATTCGAAATTATGTGTGATGCATCTGATTATGCAGTGGGAGCTGTCTTGGGACAAAAGATTGATAAGAAGCTGTATGTCATCTACTATGCGAGTAGAACATTGGATGAAGCACAAGGCAGATATGCAACCACAGAGAAGGAGCTGCTAGCAGTTGTGTTTGCCTTTGAGAAATTCAGAAGCTATCTAGTTGGATCAAAGGTCATCGTCTACACGGATCATGCAGCCTTGAGGCACATTTATGCAAAGAAAGACACTAAGCCAAGATTGCTTAGATAGATCCTCTTGCTTCAAGAATTTGATATGGAGATTGTTGATAAGAAGGGTATCGAAAATGGAGTGGCTGATCACTTGTCCAGAATGAAGATCTTTGATGCATTGCCCATAAATGACTCTATGCCTGAAGAGTCACTGATGGCCATTAGAACTGAATTGACTCAACCAACCACGCGACCAGCAACTCGAGTCCTTGATCGAGTGGTAGATAGAGTGGCTGATCGAGTCAAGGATCGAGTAGCCATTTCGAGTGGAACAGCCAACGCTTTAAGTTTGGGGGAAGAAAGGCTGCCTTGGTATGCAGACTTGGTTAACTACAAGGTTATTGGAGAAGTCCCTAAGAGCTTAGATTCATATAAACGGAAGAAATTCTTCAAAGATGTGAACCACTACTACTGGGATGATCCGTATCTCTACAAAAAGGGGTCGGATGGTTTGTTCAGAAGATGTATTGCTGAGAAAGAAGTAAAAGGAGTTCTGGAACATTGCCATGGGTCTGCCTATGGAGGTCAATTTGTAACCTTCAAGACTGTTCTGAAGATCCTCCAAGCAGGATTGTGGTGGCCTAGCATGTTTAAGGATGCTCAGAACTTCATCTCTAGGTGTGACCCCTATCAGAGAATGGGCAATATAAGCAGAAGGAATGAGATGCCGCAGAACCCTATACTAGAGGTTGAAGTGTTCGACGTATGGGGGATAGATTTCATGGGTCCTTTCAACCCGCCATCATTCGGAAACAACTATATACTGGTGGCTGTTGACTATGTCTCGAAATGGGTTGAAGCCATTGCTTGCCCATCCAATGATGCTAAGGTTGTGCTTAAGATGTTCAAGAGCATAATTTTCCCCAGATTTGGCGTTCCAAGAGTAGTCATCAGTGATGGAGGTTCTCACTTCATCAACAAGCTGTTTGAGAATCTGTTAAAGAAGCATGGGGTGAAGCATAAGGTTGCAACACCTTACCATCCTCAGACCAGTGGCCAAGTAGAAGTCTCCAACAAACAGATTAAGGCAATCCTTGCGAGAGTAGTGGGGGTGTCAAAACGGGATTGGTCAGTCAAGCTTGATGACACTCTCTGGGCTTACAGAACAGCATTCAAAACGCCAATAGGGAGAACTCCATTCCAGCTGCTGTATGGGAAAGCATGCCATTTACCTGTGGAAATGGAGTACAAAGCTTTATGGGCAACTAAGCTATTGAACCTTGATATCAAGACTGCTCAAGAGAAAAGAACAGTTGACTTGCATGAGCTGGAAGAGATCAGGTTAGAAGCCTATGAAAGTTCTAAAGTCTACAAGGAAAGAACTAAAGCTTTCCATGACAAGAAGATCCTTCCTAAGGAATTCAAGGCTGGGGATCAGGTGCTGTTATTCAACTCCAGGCTAAAGCTTTTTCCGGGAAAGCTGAAATCCAGATGGTCCGGCCCATTTGTCATCAAGGAAGTACTGCCCTATGGTGCTATTACCCTGGTAGGAAAAGATGGGACTGAGTTCACGGTGAACGGGCAGCGGGTTAAGCAATACATGGCAGATATGATCATTCAAGAAGGAACCTCTGTTTCTCTCGGTGAACCGCCCAAAGCATAAGAGGGTAACAAGTCAAGCTCAGTGACTTTAAACAAGCTCACTTGGGAGGAAGTCCCATGTCTATCCCTGTTTATATAACTTTCATTCTTTTTGCTTCTTTCTTTTGCTTTTGTTGGTTTTGGGTTTTATGATTTGTTTTTAAGTGTTTTTGATGTTTAGGGGACAATGCATGAGTTAATAACAGAAGGGGGATAGAGACGTTTTAAGGAAAGAAACAAAGGGTGGTGAATGTCTAGCTCGACCTACTACTCGATCTCCCAATCCTGTGCTCGATCGAGTCCTTCATTGCAATGATCGAGTACAATTCAAACTTGGACCAATTAGCCGATTGACTCGATGTACGACTCGACCAAGCTGATCGAGTGTACGGTCGAGCTCAACGTCGAAGACCACCGGCCACTTGACCGACGACATGAGAATGAAGATGGTCGATGTTTCTCTAAGTATTCTGAATCTTGCAGCAGTTCCCAAGCTAGCTCAGAAGATGGAACTTTAGAAATGTCGTAGGAGCTTACAGTTTCATCTCAAAGAGAATAGACAAATCTCACAGAAACATCAAAGCCAAAGATTTTGCTTGAGGAAGATAATAAGATCAACATCATGGTTGCAAAGTCGATGATGAAACAGTGAAGGTCAAGGGTGTATGCATGCCGGTTTTGGATGGTTTAAAAACTACAAGACTGATCCGTTCATATGAAGAATCCAAGTTTGGCAACAATGATGAAACAAGCAACCAAATCAATGGATAACTCCGATTCTAGATCAACTTGGCGACAAGAAAGACCCACACAACCATTCAAATTCAAATTCAAAGGTTCTAGATCAATGGGCGACAACCAAAGGGACAAGATCTGACTCGATGGCCCACTCGACCCACATGCTCGAGCCAACACATGGAAGCACCGAATTTTGAATTTGAATTTCAAAATTTCGGTCAAGATGGGCGACAACCTAGGGGACAAAGGCTGACTCGAGGGCCCACTCGATCCACACATTACGCCTTTGATCGAGTGCATTCACATGGAGAGTTTGAAATTCAAATTCAAATTCATTGCAAAGGCTCCTCTTTGTCCTCTAGCATCCCTCTTTGCCTATAAAAGAAAGTGGTTTGCTTCATAAATCTCTCACCCCTCTCATTTTCTAGCTTGTGCTCACTCTGAGACGTAAGTCCTTAATAAAACCATTGGTTATTGAGTGTTGAGCTAGAGCTAGAAAACCAGATCCCTAAAACCTCTTTGTTTTCGGCAAAGGCTCCTTTAGCCATCTCATTTTCGGTTTTGAGTTGCATTTATCCAGGATCTTTGAAGATGATTAATCAGTTCCTTTTCACCAAGCCCAAGAGCTCTCAAGAAGGGAACCAGCCCGTCGTTCATCCGCTGAAGCAATGGCAAGAAGCTTCCGGAGGGTGAGACAATCCGCAGCACAAGAACCAGAACATATGGAGATTGAGGACATCACTCACTCTCCAACTCGATCTCCAACTCGATCGACCACTCGATCCAGAGATCGAGCTCATGGTCGAGCTAGTGGTCGAGCTCAAGGTCGAGAAGCTGAGCCTATGGCATTTGCTGAAGGCGAAGAAGAACCACCCATGGCTGACGAATATTCAAGAGAAAGGAATGCCATAGCAAGGGGAAAACGTCCGGTAGAATCAATGGAAGAAGAAGAAGAGGAAGATGAGCAACCACGAAGCAAAGGAAAGAATAAACTTTCCACAGAAGAGCTCTACAAAATCTTCAAGGGAATGATATTTGCTGGCACCCGTTTTCCACATCCGGAGACAATGAAGAAGCTAGGCATCAAGAGAGATGTTGAGTTCTTGTTCGAAATGTGTCACCTGGACACATTCATGAAACTAAACATGGAAGCTTACGAAGATGAAACCTGCTACTTCTTAGCCTCTTTAAGGGTACACTTCTATGAGGACGAGCCGGATTACATCTCAGATGGTGGTTTAGGCTTCATCACGTTCACGGTCAGAAACAAACAATACTCGCTCACTTTCAAGGCGATAGACCATGTGTATGGATTTCCAAGCGGGACGGGAACTGTCCAAGATTTTGACAAACGTGAGCTTCTAGCTTTATGGGAAACAATTGGTGGAAATGGAAAATACTCTTCTTCTAGATCAAAGAGTGCACAGATCAGAAGCCCCGTTTTGAGGTACTTACACAAATCTATTGCTAGCACTCTCTTTGCTAGGAAGGTCACGGGAAACATAAACGACGGAGAGCTACAAATGCTTGATTTGGCTCTTGGAGGAATCCTAAACTGCACCAGGGATGGCACGGTTCTAAAGGGAGATAGGTTCGATACAAGCCTTTCGAGCGTTGTGATTGATCAGATGATGTATTACCGAGATTGGGCACTACGGTTGCACAAGAAGGGTAGCAAGGGCGAGCTGAGTATTGGCGGCATAGTTACCCTAATCCTAGTCGCATGTGGTGTGGAGCTTAGTTCAATGGAGCACAATCCTAGATGGATAGACATTCCGCATCTAACACGAACCCATCTACCTCTACAAATTTGTTCACCCAGCTGTTAGTGACGCTCGGATGATTCTCCCCAACACAACCTCCACAAAGATCAGGACCGGAAACAACATCGACTTTTGGCCACCAACAGACCTCCTCTACGTGCCTCAGGCCGAAATCATTCAAGAAGCAGAGGAACCAGAACAAGAAGAGGAAGAAGTGGACGAACTGGAGGAGTATGCACCAATCATCTTCCATTTCCAGGATTACTCCACAGATTCAAGGCAAAGCCAAGGCCTAAAGGAAGCTCACAAGCACCTCAGCATCCTTCAAAAGTGGAATAAGTTCCAAGACAAAACCATTAAGACTTTGAAGAGGACGGTCAAGGAACTATCTGGTTCTATGAGTGAAATGAAGGATCAAATCAAGGAACTCCAAGGTAAGGTTGCTGGATCATCTTCAAGGAAAGCTAAGCATAGGTCAAGCAAGTTGAAAAGAAGCAGCTCTTTGAGAATGGAGCCAAGCCAAGCCATGACCATGGAACCTCCCAGATCATCCTCTGTTGAACCTAGGCAAAGGAAGAAAAGAGGTGACCGAGAGAAACGGAAGTCGCGATCGAGCTCCACCACTCGACTCGATCGAGCACTCGAACCGGCGATCGAGTCGGTGGTCGAGTCAGTGATCGAGTGGTCTCTGGATGACGCACACGAGTCCGACTACACAAAAGAGACCATGGACGCATTAGTCACCTCCTACTTCACCAATCCATAAGCTAATTTCTTCACCCTATCATTGTACTATCCATAGCTTGTTTATTGTTTTTGTTGTTGATCCTTATATCGTTTTTTGAATTTTTATTACACAAGGGACTGTGTAATTTAAGTTTGGGGAGGATTTAAGATGTGTTTGCATATCATCTAAAGCATAGAAAACCCATAAAAATTTGAAAAATTATCGAAAAAAAAAAAAAGAGTGTTCATTTAGATACATTTGCATAAGGGATTATGATGATTACAACCTTGCATGCTTGCTGATTTATTACTTAAACATCAATGCCCAAGTTACTAGTTGTCTAATGCCTATTGAATGAGTTCGAGTATAAGATAGCACCATGTTTTGAATGCACAAATTGATTTCATCTGAATTAAAACATGCTGTGATTTGATACCTTTCCCTATCTACTTGAACCAAGAACTTGATTCATAATTATCATACCTATGCATTGAATCTGAACTCATGGATACACATATGCATACTTGGATTTTCTTTCACCATTTTACCACTCTTGCTTATCCAAGTAGCTGATTCCCATTATTGGAACAGTTTTCCACACCCTTACCCTATCCATCTTTCAAGCCAATTGTGATTTCTGAGTGAGCATTTTAGAACTATTACCTTGGACATTGATCTTATCATTTCTATCAGCATGTTTTGGTTCTGAAATCCCACCTTCAACTTCTTCTCCTGCTTTTGTCTTGATTGATTGCTTGAGGGCAAGCAAAGAATAAGTATGGGGGAGTTGATATCTCTGTAATTTACCTGTTTTAAGCATACATTAATAACTCATTTCGCATAGTTTTCTCTTTCATTTGCACCATTTAGAGTCACTTACTTCTGTTTTGCATACTTAGGCATTCTTGCATCGGCATTGCATACATATCATGCATAAGGTGTTGAAACAGGTGATATGGAGTCACTTATGGATTAAGGGACGAATGGAGATTTGTTACATGGACAAGGATCGGTCAAAAAGCACAGGATGCAAAGGAAAAAAGTGACTCGATCGGCCACTCGACCTGCTTGATAGAGTCAAAGGATGCAGAATAAGGAAGCGACTCGATCACTGACTCGATCGAGTGGATCGAGTGCAAACTCAAGACACACGAAGGGAGCTCGATCACCCACTCGACCAAGCTGATCGAGTGCACTTCCAGAACGAGCCAAGTCAAGTGCTCGATCACCCACTCGACCAAGCTGATCGAGTGCACTTCCAGAACGAGCCAAGGCATGGGCCACTTAACTGACTCGACCACACGACTCGATCAAACCGATCGAGTCAAACTGCCGACATCTATCTTGTCCTCTTCTGTTTTAGGGTTTTGCAAACTTCTCTATAAATACTCCCTTTAAGCCATTTGTTGAGATATACGTTTTCTTGCCTAGGTTTTCTCTATATTTTCACCAAGAACATCTTATTTTGTAATTGAGATTTCTTCTAAGTTATTAAGTTTTTGTTATACTTCTTTTGCTAGTTATTAATCTCCATAACTTTGTCTATCTCTATTACAAGTTTTAATAAATTCTGGGTTTGTGTTCTTCATGTTCTTCATGTTCTTCATATATTCTAAGTAATTATCTTAGTAGTTGTTAAGGTTTTGATATAGTTTCTTTGGTAATTGTTAGTCTCCATACCCTTGTCTATTCTTACTACAAGTTTTATAATTTTCTGGGTTTATGTTCTTGTTTTGAAGTCTAGACTCTTTCCATTATATTTAGTTTCTATTGTTGTTTCTTTGTCACTTATAGCTCTTTTCATCTTTATCTTTCGGATTATGCATGTTATAGTATTTTCTGGGTTTGTGTTCTTGATGTTCTTCATGATTTCTGAGTAGTCTTTTAGGGTTCTTGAGGATGGGATAGGTTAGTGGCAATTCTTTGGTCTACTAGGTCGTTTAAGCTTATGATTCCATGAATCCCTTATGGATTAGTGTCCTTAATGCTAGTTCCTTTCTGATCATTTGGAATTAGAATCCAGACATTTCCACACTCAAAAAGTGTGTCATGAAATGTCTGAACCAACTAATTCCATAGATTTACATTTCTAGCCTAAGAGATTAGATGTCTAGAGTGTTAATTGGCTTTAATAGACTGAGTCTTACTGCCTGTTAGGTTAGATTTCGCTAATGAGAATTAGGTATGAAATTAGCTTAGCTTGATGGTTTCTATCATGAGAATGAATTAATCAACTTCTGAGTCTATTGTCTAGGGGTTAGTTCATCTTTGAGTTTGTTAAACACCTAGGTTGATTGAAGAAGAGTTGCTGACCCATTACCCCCATCCTTAGGATCTTTTACTTCCTAGTATCATTCTGTTTCCTTCTTTACTAGTTCTCATATCATTAATGCTCTGCTTTTGTTAGTCTTTCATTCTGTTGCTTGTTAGCTTATGTTAGTTACAACCATTGCTTTGTTAGATTCTAATTTATGCTTTCTGTTGATTTAAGTCCAAACCGATATTGTTTTCCGGTTTATCGGATGGAAACCCTTAATGAGTAATGGAGAGATCCTAGAGATTAAAGACTACGGTCTGAAACGGTTCAGATTACTGGCCGGATCTCGTACTCGATATCACTTCTGTGGTATGGGAAACACAATTCCACGAACTTGAAAACTGATACTTTTGTGATCAAACAAACATATTGCTTGGCTTGACTTAACTGATTTGATCAAATCTTATCTGTTAGCATCACACCCAATTGGATTGACACCTATTGTATTGCAATGGCATGATAATGCATTAGGCAATTGATAGCAAAAACATATTATTACCTAAGTATGCAAAACAGAAGTAAGTGGCCCTAAATGATGCGAATGACGGATGAAACAATGCAAAACGGGTGATAAACATATGCTTAAAACAATAAAATACAGAGATATTATGCAGCTGCCTCTATTGATGATTAAACTACAAACCTTACCCTGAACCTTGCAATGAGTATGAAACAGATTCTCTCTCTGTTCTTGCTCTTCATTACTTGTTTGAAGACTCAAAGATCTTCTAGCTACCAATAATTCTCTTATAGTAGGTCGTTCTTTATATTCGTCTGAAGAGGAATGAGCTGCTGATATCTCATCTTCTGATTCAAACTCCCCATTAT
Organism: Turritis glabra; assembly: GCA_900406565.1. Lineage (NCBI taxonomy): Eukaryota > Viridiplantae > Streptophyta > Magnoliopsida > Brassicales > Brassicaceae > Turritis > Turritis glabra. The sequence continues at coordinate 83,833 of OVBN01000205.1, read as the reverse complement.
CAAGCAGAATCATAACCTTCCTGTTAGTGCATTTATTTGCATAATGCCCTCTACCTTGACACTTGAAACACTTGACATCTCTAGCTTAGATGTAGTAGCCTCAGCTTTGATCTTGTTCGCTTCTCTGGAATTCGCTGACTGCTTGATGTCTCTCGTATAGCTTGGTTTCTCTTCTCTATGAAAATTGGATCTAGTAGTAACAGCTCCAGCTCCATACGTTGGCCTTAAAGATCCTCTTCTCTTGAGTTGCTGTTCCACCAGAATAGCTTTGTGAAACAATTCGTCTACCTCCAAGTAATGGTGCATCTCTAATTTATCTTAAATATCCCTATTCAAGCCTCCCATGAATCTAGACATGGTTACCTCTCTGTCTTCTGATATATCAACAGGCAACATCAGAGTTTCCATCCCTTGATAGTAGTCTTCTACATTTCGGTTTCCTTGAACAAGTTGTCTTAGCTTCTGATACAATTCTCTATGGTAATGACTTGGAACAAACTGTTTTCTCATTATGGTCTTCATCTCTTTCCAAGTTTCCACTGGATATTCTCGATTGCGTCTTCTTGACGTGACTAATTGATCCCACCAGCTGAGAGCATAGTCATAGAACTCTGTAGCTGCAACTCTCACTCTATTGATTTCTGTATAATGCTGACAGTTAAACACCAGCTCAATCTTCTTTTCCCATTCTAAGTAAGCGTCTGGATCATTTTTGCCATGGAATGGGGGTATTCTGAGCTTAAGACCACCAAAGTTGTCTTGTTGATGATTTCTGTCTTCTATAACTCGTCTATGTCTTCTCTGGCTGCAGTGAGAAGAACCACTGTGATGACTATAGTATGCATCTGCTGCTTCATCTATTGGCTGTCTGCGTGGGTCTCTTTCTCTCTCTGGAGACCTCTCTTGTTCTCTCCTAGGTGCAGCACGTGTCTGCACATGGTTTGTGTTCTGTTGAAGCTCCTGCCTAAAATATTCCATTTCAGTAGCCATCATCATTCTCATTTCAGCAGTAAGAGCTTCAAAAAGTAGTTTATTGTTCTGAGTGTTGCTAGCTTCTTCTTCCTCATCTGCTCCAGGCATGTTTCCTGCACCAACACAAAATCACCAGTAAAAAGTTCTACGGAAACAACTTCTTAAAAGCAAAAGTTAACTAGACCGAACAAATGCATTTGAGATGATTTTCTACACAATTAACACTGATTTGGGTATTTGGAAGATGAACAGCCTCAACAAGCCCAGTGAAATGCAGAACACAGATTCATGTTTTGACAAGCTTGCTTGTGGTCTTCATCATCTGGTTTCCAGCTTTGCTTGAGAACTCCTCCAATAGCTTGATTGAATAGCTTAGTCTTTGATCTAGTCATTGGACCAACTGGTGTGACAAGAACATCTTCAGCTACAAGCTCATCCTCTAGTCTAAGCTAAAGTTCAATCTGCTCCTTTTTGCTCGGGCTCTATTTGTTTGGTTGAGCTTGCAAATCGCGCTCGTCATCTTCAGCATTCGGACTCTGTTTGTTTGGTCGAGCTTGCAAATCGAGCTCGTCATCTTCAGTACGGACTCGACATGCTGGTCGAGCTTGCACGTCGAGCTCGGCCAAGCTTCCTTTGCCTCTTGACTCGTATAGTATCATATCATAACTGTATTAAAAATGATAAAGATGAACTTATTCCAATTAGAACAATCACTGGCCATAGGATGTGCATAGATTACAAGAACATGAATGCTACATCAAGGAAAGATCATTTTCCATTGCCATTTATTGATCAAATACTAGAGAGGGTTGCAAACCATCCTTATTATTGTTTCCTAGATGGATATAGTGGATTCTTTCAGATTCCAATACATCCTAATGATCAGGAAAAAACCACATTTACCTGCCCTGATGGATCATTTGCTTACAGGAGAATGCCTTTTGGTCTTTGCAATGCACCTGCTACCTTTTAGCGGTGTATGATCTCTATTTTTCGGATTTAATAGAGGAGATGGTGGAGGTATTCATGATGACTTTTCTGTGTATGGCTCCTCCTTCTCCTCGTGTTTGTTAAATTTGTGCACGATACTCTCTTGGTGTGAAGAGACCAACCTGGTTCTAAACTGGGAGAAATGCCATTTTATGGTCAAAGAGGGTATTGTTTTGGGGCACAAAATTTTTGAGGAAGGAATAGAGGTTGACAAGGCAAAGGTTGAAGTGATGATGCAGTTGCAACCGCCAAAGAACGTCAAGGATATCATGAGTTTCCTTGGACATGCTGGATTTTACAGGCGGATTATTAAGGATTTCTCAAAGATAGCCAGGCCTCTTACAAAACTACTCTGCATGTTTAGAGGCTTTCCAGCTGATCAAGGAAGCTTTGATCTCAGCCCCAATAGTCCAAGCTCCTAACTGGGACCATCCATTCGAGATAATGTGTGATGCATCCGATTATGCAGTAGGAGCTGTCTTGGGACAAAGAATCGACAAGAAACTGCATGTCATCTACTATGCGAGCAGGACCTTAGATGCCGCACAAGGGAGATATGCAACTACTGAGAAGGAGCTACTAGCAATGGTGTTTGCTTTTGAGAAGTTCAGAAGCTATCTAGTTGGTTCCAAGGTCATCGTCTACACTGATCATACAGCAATAGGACACATTTATGCAAAGAAGGATACAAAGCCTAGACTGCTAAGATGGATACTTTTGCTGCAAGAATTTGATACGGAGATAGTTGATAAGAAGGGAATCGAGATTGGAGTGGCTGAGCACTTATCAAGAATGAGGATAGAAGATGCATTGCCTATACATGACTCTATGCCTGAAGAATCGCTCATAGGACTCGATCATTAACTCTATCGCACGATCGTGTCCATGATCGAGTGGTCCAACGAGTCTATGATCTAGTGGTCGATTGAGTCCATGATCGAGTGGAACCTCGCGTGCAAGAGCTGAAGCCTTAGTATTGGGGGAAGAAAAGCTGCCTTGGTACGCAGATTTGGTTAATTACATGGTCATTGGTGAAGTCCTTAAGAGCAAAAAGTTCTTCAGAGATGTAAACCACTACTACTGGGATAAGCCATATCTTTACAGGAAGGGTACAGATGGGCTATTCAGGAAATGCATCGCCGAAGAAGAAGTGAAGGGAGTCCTGGAGCACTGCCATGGGTCTACTTATGGAGGTCAATTCGCTACGTTCAAAATTGTTCATAAGGTACTCCAAGCAAGATTTCGGTGGCCTACCATGTTCAAAGATGCTCAGAGCTTCATCTCCAAGTGTGATCCCTGTCAAAGAATGGAGGATATTAGCAGAAGGAATGAGATGCCGTAGAACCCTATATTGGAGGTTGAAGTGTTTCACGTCTGTGGGATCGACTTCATGGGTCCTTTCAACCCACCATCTTTTGGAAACAGCTATATACTGGTGGCTGTAGACTATGTCTGGAAATGGGTTGAAGCCATTGCTTGTCCAACCAATGATGCTAAGGTTGTACTGAAGATGTTCAAGAGCATAGTCTTCCCCAGATTTGGCGTTCCGAGGGTAGTCATAAGTGATGGAAGATCTCACTTCATTAACAAGCTGTTCGAGAATCTGCAGAGGAAGCATGGAGTGAAGCACAAGGTAGCCACACCTTATCACCCTCAGACCAGTGGCCAAGTGGAGATCTCCAACAAACAGATTGATGAGGACATCGAAATCAGTTCAACCGAATCCGAAGAGAAAACAAGATCAGGCATGAGAAAACTAAGAGAGGAGTTCAACAAGTCTGTAGAGAATCTCATCACATTCATAGAGCATGAAGAACTTCGAGAGGATGAGATTAGCAAGGAAATACAAGAAGATGTTCAAGAGCAACTCAAGACTACAACTCTCTTTACGCCTATTCTTCAAGGAATTAAGGACACTGCTTTGTTCACCATTTCAAAAGAAGATCAAGCCATCTATTCTATCTGATCGGATGAAGTTCTATTATATTTGATCGGATGACGTTCTATTCTATTTGATCAAATGATGCTTCTATTCTATCTGATCGGATGAAGTTCTATTCTATTTGATCGGCAGCCGTTCTATTCTATTTGATCGGATGTCGTTCTATTCTATTTGGTCGTCCAGAAACTCTCAAGGTACGTATTTGAATTTCTTTGAATAATTAACGTGTTTCTTTCTCTGTTTTGTAGAAATAAGACCGTTAGAGTTTATTTAAGTCTTTCAATTTTCGAGTCTGTTGTTTTGCATGTTTAGTCCTTTTATTATGTAATAATTTCGACCCTAGAAGGTCTCCCAGCAGCTGGACTATATATATAAAGTCCTTTCTCAGCTTGTAACCTATTAAGTTTTTATGAAATAAAATGAGAGTTTTCTTTTGAGAAAGAAGCAGCCCCTCTCCTTCTTCTTGTATGTGAATCCTTGAAGATTGAGTGTCTAGACTTATCATATATCTTTTCACAGATCTGTGTGGCGTCTATCAATCCACCCACTATCGATCTCGATTCTCTGCATTCTTCAAAGAGAGCCTGTCGGCCAGTTGAAGAGTCACCACCACTAAATCCCCTTCAATCCACCAGTTCATCCACTTGGATCTCTAGAGAGAGCCTTTCGGCCAGCTACAGATCACCATCTTCCACCACACTTCTGGATCCATCTCTTTGGTTCCTATATCATCTGGTATCAGAGCTTAAACGTTCATACCCAGGTTTATTTATCAATTTTGTTTCATGTTCATCATTTCTCTTTTGTTGTTTCAGTTTGTGTCTGTTTCTGTTCGTTTTGTTTCAGTTCGTTTCAACTTGTTTTCTTTGTTAGATCTGTGAATTTTTGTCCTATTTTGTTTATTCAACTTCTAAATAGAAAATCCCGAAAAATTTCGTTTAAATCTGGTCATTTGACTGTCCAAAATCGTTCATATTCCCTAGATCTATCTGTTTTGTGTTTTTGTCTTTTCAACTTTCCGTGCACTTGATCTATTTGTTTGTTGTGAGAGACAGAAAACGTGAACATGGGAGATCAAGAAAATGTGAACGTTGTTCAGATTCTTGCTGGTATTCAAGCCAACTTCAGACTCTTGGAAACCGTATGGCACAACTTGAACAACCTCCACCAGTACGCAGAAATCCCATTAGGGAATCGAATGTTCGGAGAGTCAATCAAGAAGAAGATGATTTGTCTGACTTAGATGGAGATCCAACAGATGATCAACATGAACCAAGGCCAATGAGACAATATAACCGAAACAGGGGCAGAGAAGAAGATGAGCGACAAGGAAACATAAATGTGAAGCTTACGGCACCAACCTTTGCAGGGAAGGTTAATCCAGATGCTTACCTTGATTGGGAAAGAAAGTGTCTCTAGCTGCTGCTCAACTTACTGAAAGTGCTCTAGCTTGGTGGGACAGAGATGTGTCTGAAAGAAGAAGGCATAGACATGGACAAATCAGTACGTGGGGAGATATGAGGTTTCAAATGAGGAAAAGATATGTTCCTGCATACTACTACAAAGACTTGCAAAAGAAGTTCAGAAACCTTACTCAAGGAACCAAGTATGTGGAAGAGTATTTTGATGAGTTCGAAACACTTAAAAACAGATTGGAGACTGAGGATTCTGAAGAAACCTTGATGGCACAGTTTATTGATGGGTTGCATGAACAGATTGCTAGAAAGGTTGAAAGGCAAACTTACCATGATTTAGAGGAGTTGTTGCACCTAGCTTTTCAGGCTGAGCAACATATCAAGAGGAAGACTCTCTCAGCAAGCCATAGCAAGTCTACTTGGAATCAACCTCCTCAAAAGGTTCTAGACAAGGGAAAACCTAGTGAAACAGAATCCAGATTCAAGAAACCTCTAGCTGAAAGATCTAAGAACACTAGGCCAGAACAAGGTTAAAATCCTATTCAAAGATCTCGTGATATAACTTGTTTTAAATGTCAAGGAAAAGGCCACTATGCAAGGGATTGTCCGAACCAGAGGGTTATGATTCTCAAAACAAATGGAGAATATAAATCTCAATATGAAGAGAAGACTGAACTAGGAGAATAAGAGGAAGATGTTGTGGACTTTCCTGATGTAGGAGTGCTTCTAGTTACACGAAGAGCTCTTAGCCTTCTCTTTGAACCAGAAACTATCCAAAGAGAGAACATTTTCCATTCTCGGTGCACCATTAACTCGAAGGTATGTAATTTAATCATTGATGGTGGTTCTTGTACTAATGTGGCTAGCAAGTATTTGGTTGAGAAGCTAGGTCTTCAAAAGATAAAGCATCCTCGACCATACAGACTTAAGTGGTTAAATGACGAAACTGAGCTAAAGATTGCTGAACAAGTCATTGTACCATTCAGCATAGGAAAATATGCAGATCAAGTCTTGTGTGATGTGGTCCCTATGCAAGCCGGACATCTACTTCTAGGTCGTCCATGGCAATTTGACAAAGATACATTACACAATGGCCAAACCAATCACTACACCTTCATACACAACAGTAAGAAGCATAGCTTAGCACCTTTAACTCTGCATGAGGTGCATGAGATGCAACTGACTATGTCCAAAGGAAATAAGCTAAGTAAAACTAATCTCTATGTAACACCTTCTACTGTTTTGAAGTCTCTTGAATCACAAGAACATGTGCTACTAATGATCTTTAAGGGAGCTTTGTTTTCAGGACAAGAAACATAAGAGTTGCCAGCTGTTGTTTTAGAGTTTCTTGACAAATTTAATGATGTTTTTCCAGAAGAAATCCCACCCGTATTACCACCCATCAGAGGAATCGAGTATCAAATTAATCTTGTCCCTGGAACACCTTTACTAAACTGAGCTGCTTATAGAGTGAACCCAGAAGAAGCTAAGGAGCTGGAGAAACAAGTTCAAGACTTGATGTCTAAGGGCTATATCCGAGAAAGCCTAAGCCCATGTGCCATTCCTATTCTTCTAGTGCCCAAGAAGGATGGAACTTGGAGGATGTGCGTTGATTGTAGAGCAATCAACAACATTACTGTCAAATATAGACATCCTATTCCAAGACTTGACGACATGCTAGATGAGCTCAATGGAGCCACTTTCTTCTCAAAAATCGATCTAAGGAGTGGATATCATCAGGTAAGAATGAAAGAAGGAGATGAATGGAAAACAGTGTTTAAAACCAAGCAAGGATTGTATGAATGGCTGGTCATGCCATTTGGACTCACAAACGCTCCAACTACATTCATGAGACTCATGAACAATATTCTAAGGGCCTTTATCTGTAAGTTTGTTGTGGTTTATTTTGATGATATTCTTATCTATAGCTCTAATATGGAGGATCACTTACATCATCTTGAGCAGGTTCTTGAAGCGCTTAAGGCTGAAAATCTTTATGCTAATCTTAAGAAATGTACCTTTTGCACTGATCAAGTTGTCTTCCTAGGCTTTGTTGTAAGTTCACAGGGCTTAAAGGTGGATGAAGAAAAGATTAAAGCTATACAAGAATGGCCTTCCAACAACAATTGGACATGTGAGGAGTTTCCATGGATTGGCTAGATTAAAGCTGCACCCCTCACGTCAGTGATTAAAAAGAACGTGGAATTCAAATGGTGTCAAGCACAAGAAGATGCATTCAACAAGCTCAAAGACCGCTTTACACATGCACCTGTTTTGGTACTTCCTAACTTTAATAGAACTTTTGAAATCAAATGCGATGCTTTTAGAACAGGTATAGGAGCTGTCCTAATGCAAGGAGGCAAACCAGTTGCCTACTTCAGTGAGAAACTCAGTGGAGCTTCACTTAACTATCCAACATACGACAAAGAGCTTTATGCTTTGGTAAGATCCCTTGAAACTTGGCAACACTATATGTTGTCCAAAGAGTTTGTTATTCATACAGATCATGAGACGCTCAAGCACCTAAGAGGACAAACTAAGCTTAAGAAGAGGCATGCTAAGTGGCTTGAGTTTGTGGAGGCTTTTCCATACGTGATCAAATACAAAAAAGGAAAAGAGAACATTGTAGCTGATGCACTATCCAGGAGACACGCTCTAATCAGTACAATGGAGGCTAAAATCTTGGGATTTGAACATATCAAGGAGCTATATGCAATTGATCCAGATTTTCAAGAAGCATTCAAGGAAACCAACAAAGCTGCCTATGGAGCATTCTATCAGCAAAATGGATTCTTATTCAAGGATAAGAGACTTTGCATTCCACAAGGGTCTATGAGAGAGCTAATAATTGGAGAAGTACATGGAGGAGGGCTCATGAGACATTTCGGATGAGACAAGACTTTGAGTGTCCTTATGGAGCATTTCTTTTGGCCGCACATGAAGAGAGATGTGGAAAGGTTCTGTGGCAAGTGCATCACTTGCTTAAAGGCGAAATCTATGTCACATCCACATGGTTTATATATATCTTTGCCTATTCCTAACCTACCTTGGGTAGATATCTCTATGGATTTTGTTTTAGGTCTGCCAAAAATCGACCACAAGGATTCCATCTTTGTACTTGTAGATAGGTTCTCCAAGATGACTCATTTCATACCGTGTAACAAGACTAATGACGCTATACAAACGACCGATCTCTTTTTCAAAGAAGTAGTACGTCTACATGGAGGGCCAAGGACTATAGTTTCAGATCGAGATACCAAATTTCTAAGTCATTTCTGGAAAACTTTATGGAAAAAGTTGGGAACTAAGCTGCTCTTCTCAACTACTTGTCACCCCCAGACTGATGGCCAAACAGAGAGTAAACCGGACTCTTTCAACATTGTTGAGAGCCACGGTTGGTAAGAATTTAAAGAATTGGTTATCTAGCTTGCCTTATATTGAATTTGCTTATAATCATGCTAAGTATCCTGCTTCTAAACTCTCTCCTTTTGAAGTTGTTTATGGATTTAATCCTACTACTCCATTAGATCTTTCACCTCTACCCCAAGCTGTTTATTGTGGTGAAGGTGAAACTCGAGCAGATTTTGTGAAAAAGCTTCATCAAAAGGGCAAGGACAATCTGGAAAAGAAAACCGCGAAGTACAAGCAACAAGTAGACAAGCACCATAAGGAGATGACCTTTGAGCCTGGAGATTGGGTTTGGTTACACATGAAAGGTTTCCAAAACAGAGAAAATCAAAGCTTGCACCAAGAGGAGATGGTCCCTTTCGAGTGCTGGAAAAGATCAATGATAACGCTTACAAGATTGAACATCCAGGTGATATGAGTATCTCTTCTACTTTTAATGTTACGGATTTATCTCCATTCAATGCAGATGTACCTGTTCTGAGGTCAGAACCTTCTCAAGAGGGAGGAGATGATGAGGAAATCGAAATCAGTTCAACCGAATCCGAGGAGGAGATCATCAACGTGCCAACTATGAAGCAAACTCCAAGAACAAGATCAGGCACGAGAAAACTAAGAGAGGAGTTCAACAAGTCTGTAGAGAATCTCATCACATTCAAAGAGCATGAAGAACTTCGAGAGGATGAGATTAGCAAGGAAATACAAGAAGATGTTCAAGAGCAACTCAAGACTACAACTCTCTTTACGCCTATTCTTCAAGGAATTAAAGACACCACTTTGTTCACCATTTCAAAAGAAGATCAAGCCATCTATTCTATCTGATCGGATGAAGTATTATTCTATTTGATCGGATGACGTTCTATTCTATTTGATCAAATGATGCTTCTTTTCTATCTGATCGGATGAAGTTCTATTCTATTTGATCGGCAGCCGTTTTATTCTATTTGATCAAATGATGCTTCTATTCTATCTGATCGGATGAAGTTCTATTCTATTTGATCTGCAGCCGTTCTATTCTATTTGATCGGATGTCGTTCTATTCTATTTGGTCGTCCAGAAACTCTCAAGGTACGTATTTAAATTTCTTTGAATAATTAACGTGTTTCTTTCTCGGTTTTTGGAGAAATAAGACCGTTAGAGTTTATTTAAGTCTTTCAATTTTTCAGTCTGTTGTTTTGCACGTTTAGTCCTTTTATTATGTAATAATTTCGACCCTAGAAGGCCCCCCAGCTGCTGGACTCTATATATAAAGTCCCTTCTCAGCTTGTAACCTATTAAGTTTCTATGAAATAAAATGAGAGTTTTCTTTTGAGAAAGAAGCAGCCCCTCTCCTTCTTCTTGTGTGTGAATCCTTGAAGATTGAGTGTCTAGACTTATCGTAGATCTTTTCACAGATCTGTGTGGCGTCTATCAATCCACCCACTATCCATCTCAATTCTCTGGATTCTTCAAAGAGAGCTCGTCGGCCAGTTGAAGAGTCACCACCACGAAATCCCCTTCAATCCACCAGTTCATCCACTTGGATCTATAGAGAGTGCCCTTCGGCCAGCTACAGATCACCATCTTCCACCACACTTTTGGATCCATCTCTTTGGTTCCTATATCACAGATAAAGGCTATCTTTGCAAGGGTAGTAGGAGTCTTGAAAAAGGATTGGTCAGTCAAGTTGGATGACACCCTCTGGGCTTATAGGACTGCTTTCAAAACTCCAATAGGGAGAACACCATTCCAGCTACTCTACAGGAAGGTATGCCACCTACCTGTGGAGATCGAGTACAAAGCCATCTGGGCAACAAAGATTCTCACCTTTGACATCCAAGCAGCTCAGGAGAAGAGAGCAATGGATTTGCACGAGCTGGAAGAGAGATCAGGCTCGAAGCCTATGAGAGTTCCAGGGTTTACAAGGAAAGGACAAAAGCTTTTTCTTCTTAAGAAGATTCTGCCTAAGGAGTTCAAGGCTGGTGATCAAGGCTCAAGCTGTTCCCAGGAAAGATTAAGTCAACATGGTCAGGACCTTTTGAGATCAAGGAGGTTTTGCGTTATGGATCGGAATTCACTATTAATGGTCAGAGACTAAAGCCCTACATGGCAGATCATATCATTCCAGAGGGGAGCTCAATTCCTCTATGTGAACCGTCCAAGGTCAAACAGGGACTTTAAACAAGCTCACTTGGGAGGAAGTCCCATGTTTATCCCTATCTATATTACTTTTAGGTTTTGGCACTTTGATTTGTTTTTAGTATTTTGGTGTTTTTGATATGGTTTTAGTATTTTTGATGTTTTAGTGGCAGTGAAAAAGTTAAGAGGAAAAGATTGAGGAAGAAAAGTCGATCATGCAACTAGACCATAGACTCGATGGTTTGGTCGAGTTAGGTAACATGCAAAGGCGCTCGACTGTACCACTCGACCGTGTCACTCGAAGGCCCACTCGATCCCATGATCGAGTCCGTACAAGAGGAGTTTGAATTCAAATCTTGGTCGAGTTAGGCAGCAAAGAGGAGACAAGAAGCTGACTCGATGGCCCACTCGATCCCATGATCGAGTCCGTGCAAGGAAGCACCCAAATTCAAATTCAAATTTGAAAGTTCGGACAAGTTGGCGATATGGACTGACTCGAGGACCCACTCGACCGTATGATCGAGCTCGTGATCGAGTGGAGCGTCATGGAGAGCTTGGATTTGAATTCAAATTTGAATTCCTTGTACACGCTCCTCCTTGTTCTCTTGCATCCATTTTAGCCTATAAAAGCGAGTAACTCGCCTCACAAACTCTCATCCCTTTCACTTACTAAGTTTTTGAAAACACTCTCTCTTTTCTCCTTCAAACTCTTCTTAAGCTCTCTTTATTTTTGGCGAAGGCTCTCCTAGCCATCTCACTTATACTTTAAGTTGAATAATCTAGGTTTCGAGAATGATCAACCAGTTTCTTTTCACCAAGCCAAGGAGCTTGAACCAGAGCATGTACCTGAGCTTGAAGCTGTGGATGAGCATGAGCTTGCGGAGGCATTGCAAGTACCAGCTGGAGCTATGACGAGGTCTCGATTCAAGAAATTCTCTATGGCACTAAGTTCTTTACTTAGTTCAGCTTCTAATCAAGTGGACTTATTGGAGGAAGGATTAAAACACACTACTTTGGTGTTGTTGCAAGTTCAAGATGTTCAAGAGGCTTTAGGAACAACTATCTAAGCCATTCTGGAAAACATGTTACAAGTCTGATTTGCAATTTAGAAGTCTGCCGAACAGATTTAGAAGTCTGCCGAACAGATTTAGAAGTCTGCTAAACAAATTCTCAGGTCTGCTAAATAACTCACAGTCTACTATGTACGACTGCCAATTGCCTAAGTACGACTAAGAAGAAAATTCGCCAAATGGAAGTTACAGAGTCAAATATGAAGCTGAAGAGTCATTCAACACTAGTTAATTCAGTCTTCATCTAGTTTTTCGTATTTTATTGTTTTTAGTTGAGTTTTTATCACAATTTCTTCTATTTAAGCTAAACTCTTGTAGAAGAATCAATAACAACTTTTCTTTTATCAAATTTGAGAGTGATTCTCTTCTTGTTCATCTCGGACAAAACTGGTTAATGGTGTGGAATATCCAGAAACCAAACTCGATCCTCAGGTGCATCATATCCTGAAGATCAACCGGAATATCAAGAGTCTTCTGCAACTCTTGTGCGACCACTCAATCCACATCACCTTAGCCTTGGTTAGTAACCTTGGTTGAGGGCATATCTAGTTCGAAATCCACCTTAAGAGATCACGATCTAGTGGGATCATATCAAAGTGGTATCAGAGCAATCTCTTAAGCTCGATAATATCATTTTCGGTTTTGTTTTCATATTTCTCATCTATTCATTTCTTTTACAAACACTTTTTCTGTCTATCCATAAATAAGGAATTCGGACCACTCAAAATCTATTAAAAAAAAGAAAAAAAAGAAAGAAAGAAAGAACGAGATCAAACGTTTGAGACTGAGGAGAAATCCAATCTGAGTTGGTTAAGACGGATTCCTGATATAAATCTTGCAATCTGTCTATCTTCTTCTTGTTTTGGTTTTCTGGTTTTAAACATTGGTTTGACTGGTTTCTGTTCATGAAGAACTGATTGAGAAATCACTGAGGACACCAAAACTTGAGAGAAACACTTGTGAGAGTTTGTTGGTTTCTTTGATTTGTTTGTTATTGTTTTCAGGAATAAAAGATGGCTAGAACTGGAAACAACAGCAATCTACCCCCTAGTAATCCACCAACCCCTGGAGATGGTGAACCACAAAATGCTAATGTTCTTTTAGTTGAAGCTTTGTTGGCACATGTAAAGAACATGATGAGGAATGAACTGCAAGCCATTCACATACGGCTTGATGAGGTGCAAGGAGAAACCCAACAAAGAGGACAAACACCACCAGCTCAAACGGAGAGGCGTGAACAACCCAGAAAGACTCGGGATGAGCAAGCGGTGGAGTACTACAGCCGAGATGGTTATTCATCACAAGAAAGCCAAAGAAGAGCAAGCCAAACTAGAGAAGGCCGAAGGAGATCACAAGATGATTTAGGAGGTCTTAAGCTCAAAATTCCATCTTTTCATGGAAGAAACGACCCTTATGCCTATTTTGAATGGGAGAAAAAGATAGAGCTTGTCTTTGATTGCCAGCACTACTCCGAACATAACAAGGTAAGAGTTGCTGCCACCGAATTCTATATTATGCTATTGATTGGTGGGATCAATTGGTGACAAGTAGGAGAAGGAATGGAGAACCACCAGTAGAGACTTGGATTGAACTCTAGAAGATCATGAGGAAAAGATTTGTTCCTACTCACTACCATAGAGATCTTCATCAAAAGCTGAGACGACTCACACAAGGAACTCGCAGTGTGGAGGATTATTATCAAGAGATGGAGACCTTGATGATTAGAGCAGACATCAGTGAGGATAGAGAGGCTACCATGGCACGTTTTCTTAGAGGATTAACCCGAAAGATCCAGGACAAGCTTAAGCTAGAACATTATGTGGAACTAGAGGATATGCTTCACAAAGCTATTATAGTTGAACAACAGCTCAAGAGGAGGGGAATTACACGACCATCTTATGGAGTTTCCAAACAAATGTATGGATCTTCTTCTACCCGGCCAAATTACCAATCTTAACTCAAAAAAATGATTTTAAGACTAACCTCCCTGTTCATGAGTCTAAAGGAAAAGCTGAGGCTACTACTACAAGAAACCGGGATGTTATAAGCTCCAGTGGATCAGTGAAGAAGGAGAAATGAAGGTTAGCCACCAGGTGATGATTCCCATTGCCATTGGGAAGTATGAGGATGAAATTCTCTTTGACATACTTCCTATGGAAGCTGGTCACATCTTACTTGGAAGGCCATGGCAGTTTGATCGAAGGGTCACTCACAATGGTTACACCAACTGTTATTCCTTTGAACATCGAGGCAAGAAGATCACTTTAGCTCCATTATAACCTCAAGACGTGCACAAGGACCAGGTGTCGCTCAAACAGAAGGAGGATCAAGCTAAGCAAACCGAAAAAGGATATAGTTCAACACCAGCAAAAGGACAACATTCCAAATCAGCTAAGCATTCAAACTTCTTTATAAAACCAAGCAGTGTTAAGAAAACTCTTTACTCTCATCAGTCATTGCTTCTCTTTGTTTTTAAGGAAGTACTAATGAACTTGTCTAACCACACACCGGCCATGCCGAGTGAACTCAAGTACCTTTTGCAGGTTTACACTAATGTGTTTCCAGAGGATAAGTCCACAGGATTGCCACCAAATCGACTTGGTTCCTGGAGCTTTATTGCCAAATTGTCCAGCATATAGAACCAATCCGGTTTAGACAAAGGAGTTGCAAAGGCAAGTGAATGAGCTGATGGAGAAGGGATATATCTGTGAAAGCTTGAGCCCATGCGCCGTGCCAGTTTTACTAGTACCTAAGAAAGATGGATCTTGGCGCATGTGTGTAGACTACCGTGCCATTATTAACATCACGGTAAAGTATAGACACCCTATTCCTAGACTTGATGACATGTTTGATGAACTTTATGGGTGAGTAATCTTTTCTAAGATAGACTTGAAAAGCGGTTATCATCAGCTTAGCATGAAGGAGGTTGACAAATGGAAAACAGCCTTTAAAACTAAACATGGGTTGTATGTGTGGTTAGTAATGCCTTTTGGCTTAACCAATGCACCTATTACGTTTATGAGGTTGATGAATCATGTGTTAAAAGCTTACATAGGATTATTTGTAGTTGTCTACTTCGATGATATCTTGATCTACAACAAAAGCCTTAGTGAGCATGTTGAACATTTGAAAACGGTTCTTGAAGTACTTAGAAAGGAAAAGCTCTATGCTAACCTGAAGAAATGCACCTTTGGAACAGATAACCTTGTGGTTTCAGGTTTTGTTGTAAGTTCAGATGGCATAAGAGTTGATGAGGAGAAAGTAAAAGCTATCAAAGATTGGCCGAGTCCAAAGACAGTGGGAGAAGTTCGAAGTTTCCATGGGTTAGCTGGCTTCTATAGAAGGTTTGTCAAGGGCTTCAGCACTATAGGAGCCCCTCTGACTGAAATAATCAAGAAAACCGTGGGTTTCAAATGGGGACAAGAACAGGAGGATGCGTACCAAGCCTTGAAAGAGAAGTTAACTCATGCACCCTTACTTGTTCTTCCTGACTTTCTTAAAACTTTTGAGATAGAGTGCGATGTCTCAGGAGTTGGAATGGTGTTTTTCTCATGCAGGAAAGAAGACCAGTCGCGTTCTTCAGTGAGAAGTTGGGAGGAGCAACACTCAACTATCCAACTTACGATAAAGAGCTCTATGCTTTAGTGAGAGCACTCCAAACTTGGCAGCACTATCTTTGGCCTAAAGAGTTCGTCATCCATACCAACCATGAATCCCTCAAACACTTGAAAGGTCAGCAAAAGCTTAATAAGAGACATGCAAAGTGGGTTAAATTCATTGAAACATTTCCTTATGTGATCAAATATAAGCAAGGTAAAGATAATGTAGTCACTGATGCATTGTCTAGAAGGTATGCTCTTATTTCAATTTGGGATTCAAAGTTGCTTGGGTTTGACATGATTAAAGAACTCTATGAAACTGATTCTGATTTCAAGGAAACTTATACGGCTTGTGCTAAACATGCTAGTGGAAAGTACTATAAGCATGAAGGATTTCTTTTTCTTGAGAATAGACTTTGTGTGCCTAATTGTTCTTTGAGAGACTTGTTGGTCAGGGCAGCTCATGGAGGAGGCTTGATGGGATATTTTGGCATAGCTAAAACTCTTAAGGTAATGCAGGTGTGTCACTTGCAAGAAAGCTAAGTTAAAAGTACAGACTCATGGCTTGTACACGCCATTGCCAATTCCTAACCACCCTTGGACTGACATTTCCATGAATTTTGTATTTGGTCTCCCAAGAACCAAGTTAGGTGATGATTCTATCTTTGTAGTGGTTGATAGATTCACTAAGATGGCTCACTTCATTTCTTGTAACAAAACTGATGATGCATCACATATTGCGGATATGTTCTTCAAAGAAGTAGTTAGAATGCATGGAATACCTAGATCTATTGTTTCTGATAGAGATGCTAAGTTTATTAGTTATTTCTAGAAAACACTTTGGACTAAGCTAGGTACTAAACTCTTGTTTTCTACTACTTGTCATCCACAATCTGATGGTCAAACAGAAGAAGTCAATAGGACTTTGAGAACTTTGCTAAGATCTTTGATTAAGAGAAATCTCAGAACTTGGGAAGAATGTCTACCTCATGTAGAATTTGCATACAATCATGCTACACATTCAGCTAGATTTTTACTATTTGAACTTGTTTATGGTTTTCAACCATTATCTCTATTGGATTTGATGTCTTTGCCCTTGAGAGAAAGGATAAGTACATATGGAAAGAAGAAGGCTGAAGTGGTGAAGCAGATGCATGAAAAAGCTCGGAACAACATTGAAGGAAGAACAAAGCATTATGAGAAGCATGCAAACAAAGGTCGAACTAAGTTGGTTTTCAAGGAAAGTGATCTTGTCTAGATACATCTGAGGAAAGAAAGGTTTCCAACTGAGAGGAAGTTTAAGCTGATGACAAGAATCGATGGTCCTTTCAAAATCATCAGGAGAATCAACGACAATGCTTATCAACTTGATCTCCAAGGTAAGTACAAAGTATTTTCAAGCTTTAACATGGCTGATCTTATTCCTTTTGTGGCAGATGAACCAGATTTGAGAACAAATCATTTTGAAGAGGAGGGAGATGATATGATCATGATGAGCTTGAATCTGAGCATGTACCTGAGCTTGAAGCTGTGAGCGAGCTTAGTTCTACCAGGTGGAGATATGACGAGGTCTTGATTCAAGAAATTCTCTAAGGCACTAAGTTCTTTACTTAGTTCAGCTTCTAATCAAGTGGACTTATTGGAGAAAGGAGTAAAACACACTACTTTGGTGTTGTTACAAGTTCCAGACGTTCAAAAGGCTTTAGGAATAACTGTCTAAGCCATTATGGAAAAAAAGTTACAAGTCTGCTTTGCAATTTAGAAGGGGATGAAATAGTTGATTTGGAACTTCTAAGAGCTAAGGGAGGAATGGACGTTTTAAACATGGATAGAGCTGGGAAAGGAGCACATGATGCAGAGGAAGGAAGCCACTCGATCGACCACTCGATGTACATGATCGAATGCATGCCCGAGTCATACCAAGGAAAGAACTTGACCAGCCACTCGATCAGCAACTCGATCCCATGATCGAGTCCGCGATCGAGTGGAACCACCGACTTTACTATTTTGTCTGTTTCGGTAATAGGGTTTTGAACCAAGGCTCTATAAATACCCTTCAGTCTTTACTTACAGGGGATATACATGTTTCCTAAGGATTTTCTCTGTAGCCACCAAGTACAGTTTATTTTGTAATCCAGATTTCTTTCAATCTATTAAGTTTCTGTTGTTGACTCTTTGAAACTTCTTACTCCTTTCATCCTTATCTTTCTGATTATGCAAGTTTTAAAGATTTATGCGTTTGTGTTCTTGAGCATGATTTCTGGGTTTGAGTAGTTTCTAGGGTTCTTGAGGATGTGATTAGATTAGTGAGGAATCCTTAGTCTCCTAGGTCGTTTAAGCTTAGATTTCTATGAATCCCTTCTGGATTAATGTTCTTAATGCTAATTCCTCTTTCATCAATTGGAATTAGAACCCATACATTTCCACACCCACCAAGTGTTTGATGAAATGTCTGAACCAACTAATTCCAGAGATTTACATATCTCGTCTAAGGGATTAGTTGTCTAGAGAGTTTATTGGCTTTAATAGACTGAATCTTAATGCCTGTTAGGTTAGATTTCGCTAATGAGAATTAGGTCTGGAACTAGCTTAGCTTGATGATTTCTGTCATGAGAGTGGATTAGTCAACTTTTGAGTCTATTGTCTAGGGATTAGCTCATTGCTTGAGTTTTGTTAAACACCTAGGTTGATTAAGGAGGATTCACTAGTCCATTACCCCCATCCTTAGGAGCTTCTTGTTCAACTGATTGTTCTGTTGTTATTCTCTGTTTATTAGCTTCTTTAGCTTCCGTTAGCTTCTGTTAGTCACAATTGCTTGTTTTAGTTTATGTTCTGGTTTTAGTTTCTGTTAATGCTTTCTGTTCACTTAGGTTGTTAGATATAAAAACCTTATTGCTTGGCTTGACTTAAATTGATCTATTGCATCCTATCTGTTAGCATCACACCTGATTGGATTGATAACCTTCTGCATTACAATGACATGATAATGCACTAGGGTAATTGATAGCAGAATCTTATTATCACATATATAAAGGATCATGTCAAATTTGACTCCAAGTACTCTAATTAGGCGTTTTATTGATTCAAAGCAAAGCTTTGTGGGTGAAGGAGAAGTTCTAGAAGTGTGTTTTCGAACTTCAACACAAACCTACGTGACTTTATCTTTTCAAATCCAATTGCATGTCTAGCTCTTATACTCAACTATATACAAGGGATAATGTCAAATTTGATTCAGACCAAAGCTTTGTGGATGAAAGAGAAGTTCTAGAAGCGGTTTATGGAACTTCAATACAAGCCTACACGACTTTTAGCTTTTGGAATCCGGTTGCATGTCTAGTTTTTATACTCCAACGACTCTAATTAAGCGTTTTATTGATTCAAGGCAAAGCTTTCTTAATGAAGGAGAAGTTCTAGAAGCGTTTTTGTAATTTCAACACAAACCTACACGACTTTAGCTTTGGGAATGCACTTGCATGTCTAATTTTTATACTCAATCATATACAAGGGATCATTTCACATTTGACTTCGGAGAATCTAAGTAAGCATTTCGTTGATTCAAAACAAAGCTTTGTTGGTAAAGGAGAAGTTCTACATGATCCCTTGTATGTGATTGAGTATAAGAACAAGACATGCAACTGGATTCCAAAAGCTAAAGTCGTGTAGGTTTGTGTTGACGTTCTTTAAACCGCTTCTTGAACTTCTCTTTCACCCATATCGCTTAGGTCTGAATCATTAAAACTCTTAGTTAGAGTCTTTGGGTCAAATATGATATGATCCCTTATATATGATTGAGTATAAAAACAGGACATGTAGGTAGATTCCCAAAGCTAAAGTCATGTAGGTTTGTGTTTAAGTTACAAAAAATGCTTCTAGAACTTCTCCTTCACCCACAAAGATTTGTTTCAAATCAATAAAACGGTTAGTTAGAGTCTTTGGAGTCAAATGTGACATGATCCCTTGTATCTGATTGAGTATAAGAACTAGACATGCAACTGGATTCCTCAAGCTTGTAAGAATTTAGGAGAATAAGTGTAAGAATTTTAGAGAATAGGTGAGATTAGTCTCAAGAACAAGGAAGAACAAGAAAGAACAAGGAGAGTATGATATGATCATGAATGAGCCTGAACCAGAGCATGTACCTGTGCTAGAAGCTGTGGACGAGCATGAACCTGAGGAAGCATTGCAAGTACCAACTGGAGCTATGACGAGGTCTTGATTCAAGAAATTCTCTAAGGCACTAAGTTATATACTTAGTTCAGCTTCTAATCAAGTGGACTTATTGGAGGAAGGAGTAAAACACACTACTTAGTTCAGCTTCTAATCTAGTAGACTTATTGTTGCAAGTTCTCTAAAATTGATTTGAAAAGTGATTATTATTAAATTAGGATGAAAGAAGGTGATGAGTGGAAAACCGCTTTTAAAACTAAACTTGGTCTTTATGAATGGTTAGTCATGCCATTTGGGCTCACTAATGCACGTAGTACGTTTATGAGATTGATGAATCATGTTCTTAGGGCATTCATTGGTATCTTTGTTATATTTTACTTTGATGATATCCTGATTTATATCAAAGACCTAAGTTGATATGATCATGGATGAGCTTGAACCGGAGCATGTACCTGAGCTTGAAGCTGTGGACGAGCATGAACCTGAGGAAGCATTGCAAGTACCAGCTGGAGCTATGACGAGGTCTTGATTCAAGAAATTCTCTAAGACACTAAGTTCTTTACTTAGTTCAGCTTCTAATCAAGTGGACTTATTGGAAGAAGGATTAAAACACACTACTTTGGTGTTATTGCAAGTTCAAGACGTTCAAGAGGCTTTAGGAACAACTATCTAAAGTCATTCTGGAAAAGAAGTTACAAGTTTGCTTTGCAATTTAGAAGTCTGCCGAACAGATTTAGAAGTCTGCTAAACAAATTCTCAAGTCTGCTGAATAACTCACAGTCTACTATGTACGACTGCTAGTCTCCAATGTACGACTACCAATTCCCTAAGTACGACTAAGAAGGAAATTCACCAAATGGGAGTTGCAGAGTCAAATATGAAGCTAAAGAGTCATTCAACACTAGTTAATTCATTCATCTAGTTTTTCGTATTTCATTGTTTTTAGTTGAATCTTTATCACAATTTCTTCTATTTAAGCTCAACTCTTGTAGAAGAATCAATAAAAACTTTTCTTTTATCAAATTTGAGAGTGATTCTCTTCTTGTTCGTCTTGGATAAAATTGGTTGCTGGTGTGTAATATCCAAAAACCAAACTCGATCCTCAGGTGCGTCATATCCAAAAGATCAACCGGAATATCAAGAGTTTTCCGCAACTCTTGTGCGACCACTCAATCCACATCACCTTAGCCTTGGTTAGTAACATTGGTTGAAGGCATATCCAGTTCGAAATCCACCTTAAGAGATCACGATCTAGTGGGATCATATCATAAGTGAGCATGTTAAGCATCTAGAATCTGTGTTAGATGTTCTTAGGAAGGAAAAACTCTATGCTAACCTGAAGAAATGCACCTTTTATACCGATAACCTTGTCTTTTTAGGTTTTGTTGTAAGTGCAGATGGAGTTAAGGTGGATAAAGAGAAAGTGAAAGCAATCAAAGAATGGCCTAGTCCCAAATCTGTTGGAAAAGTAAGAAGCTTCCATGGACTTGCTAGGTTTTATAGGAGGTTTGTAAAGGACTTTAGCACTATTGCTGCTCCACTCACAGAGGTCATCAAGAAGGACGTAGGATTCAAGTGGGAGCAAGCACAAGAAGAAGCTTTTCAAACCCTAAAGGACAAACTCACCAATGCACCACTTCTAATACTCCCTGATTTTACTAAAACTTTTGAGATTGATTGTGATGCATCAGGTATAGGTATTGGAGCTGTATTGATGCAAGATAAAAGACCAATTGCTTATTTCAATGAGAAGCTTGGAGGAGCCACACTTAACTATCCCACTTATGACAAATAGCTGTATGCCTTGGTTCGGGCTTTGTAAACTTGGCAACACTATCTCTGGCCTAAAGAATTTGTCATCCACACTGATCATGAGTCCCTCAAGCACTTGAAAGGACAACACAAGCTGAACAAGAGGCATGCACGGTGGGTTGAGTTTATATAAATCTTTCCTTATGTTATCAAATACAAACAATGTAAAGATAATATAGTTGCTGATGCACTATCCAGGAGGTATGTTTTACTCTCTAATCTTGAAACTAAGTTGCTTGGATTTGAAATGCTTAAGGAACAATATGCAACTGATTCTGATTTTCAAGATGGTTATAAAGCTTGTGAGAAATATGATTCAGGACATTACTATAGGCACAACAGATTTCTCTTTTATGATAACAAGTTATGTGTACCTAATTGTTCTGTGAGAGATTTGCTTACTAGAGAAGCACATGGAGGAGGTCTAATGGGGCATTTTGGAATTGCCAAGACTCTTAAGGTAATGCAAGATCACTTTTATTGGCCACACATGAAAAGAGATGTTGAACGAGTCTGCGCAAGGTGTGTGATTTGCAAACATGCCAAATCTAAGGTCCAACCCAACGGTTTGTATACTCCTTTACCTATTCCTGTGCATCCTTGGACAGATATATTTATGGATTTTGTTGTTGGATTACCTAGGACTAGGACAGGTAAAGATTCAGTATTTGTGGTTGTTGATAGATTTTCTAAAATGGCTCATTTCATTGCTTGCCATAAAACTGATGATGCTTTGTGTAAGAATTAAGAGAATAAGCGGAAGTGATGAAGAACAAGAGAGAGAAGAGACTAAGAACAAAAGAGAGAGTAGCGATTTGTGATTTCGAAAAACATTGTATATTGACTTAGTTAATCACACAAATTGTTTACAAGCTACTTATAGACCAACATAACGTTTCTCATACACTTGATCCGAGGCTAACTAGGTCAAAGGTAAGTTGGTTCATTTTGTCCTATGTGTGATAGCGACATAACCTTAGTCTTGTTTCTACCAAACTCCACACGTGACCAATCTCTCCAACAGCTATATTGGTTCCCTTTTGCGACTCAAACTCCTTCTAGAAGGTTTCCAATGGGCCTCTTACTCCTCTAAGCCTTTTCATGTCTCGGACTATGTTTAGCAACCCTCGGCCTCTTTGCTTGCTTGTACGGTCATGCGGTTTGGTGCTTATCTTATTGGGTTTTGATCAATACTCCCCCTCAAGCTTAGACGTGTGGAAGGAGTCTAAGCTTGGAGACCCATGAAACATCACCTCATTAAAAACCTTAATAAAGAAAACCACTTGGGAGAAAACTTTACTAAGGGAAAATGAGTGTGATGTTCATAGGTTTAGAGGACTTGAGATCAAGCGAATGGAAGGTCTACAAGTCCAAGTTTGCTATGAATGTGGTTACAAACTTGAAGACTTGCAGCCTTGGTGAAGATATCCGCCAATTGATCTTCACTTCTTGTAAAACATGGGAGAATTGCTCCTTCTTCAATCTTTTGACGAACTTTGTGGCAATCAACTTCTATGAGCTTAGTTCTTTCATGGAACACCGAGTTTGATGCGATGTGAATTGCAGCTTGATTGTCACAATGCATGGTCATTGGAGTGCTTTGTTCAATGCCTAGGTCCTTGAGGAGTTGCTTTAGCCAAGTAAGCTCATTTGTGAGCTTCTTCATCGCTCGATACTCTGACTCGACACTAGAACATGACACCACCTTTTGCTTCTTTATCTTCCACGTTACCAAGTTCCCACCAATGAATGTACAATAGCCGGTTGTAGATCTTCTATCTTCCCTATCACCAGCCCAATCCGCATCACAATAGCCAACAATCTCGGTGTTTGAATTCTTTCCCAACCAAATGCCTTGATTGGAGGTTCCCTTGATGTATCTTAGAATCCTTTCCAACATGCTCCAATGATACACGGTTGGAGCTTGCATGTGTTGGCTTACCTGGTTCACGGCAAAGCACAAATCAGGCCGTGTAATGGTTAGATAGATGAGCTTACCAACAAGTTTTTGATAGAGGGACACGTCTTCGAATTTGGTGTCATTTTGCTCCCCCTTTCCATTGACCTTGTAGCCTTCTTCAAGTGCAGTTTTGGCCGGTTTAGCATCCATTTTTCCTGTCTCATTTAACAAATCAAGAGTGTACTTTCGTTGTGATAAGAAGAGGCCATCCTCGGATCGACACACTTCTATCCCTAGAAAGTACTTTAGTTCACCAAAGTCTTTAATATCAAAAACAGATTTAAGGAAAGACTTGGTTTCATCAATACCTTCTTTGTTGTCTCCGAAGATGATAAGATCATCCATGTATATGAGAACAACTACTATACCTTTGGGACTTTGAAGTGTGAAGAGAGTGTGGTCCGATTCGGATTTGTGGAACCCATGGTCTTTGAGTGTCCTACTCAACTTATGGTACCATGCTCTTGGCGATTGTTTTAAGCCATATATTGCCTTTCTTAATCTCAGAACATTTCCCGGAGCAATGGTGGCTTCAAGGCCGGGTGGTGGAGTCATGTAGACATCATCTTCAAGCTCGCCTTGTAGAAATGCATATTCGACATCCATTTGCCATATATCCCAAGATAGGTTTGTTGCCAAAGAGAAAATGACTCTTACGGTATGAAGTTTGGCCACGGGAGAAAAGGTGTCCGTGTAGTCTTCTCCATATGTTTGAGTGAACCCTCTTGCTACTAGCCGAGCCTTGTATCGCTCAATCTCTCCATTGCTCTTGTATTTGATTGTGAAGACCCATTTGGAGCTAACCGGACTTTTGGTCTTTGATGATGGAAGCTTAGCCTCATCCCACGTGTGATTACGTTTCATAGCTCCAATCTCGTCTTCCACCGCATCACGCCATTCTTTGATTTGCATAGCTTCCTCATAGGTTTGCGGAATTGTATGTAGAGATATCTTGCTTAGAAATGCTTGATGGTCGGACGGTACAAGGGCAAACGAACACAATGCTTGAGGAGGATGAGCAACGACTTTACTATTGAAGTATACTGTTGTATTCTTCCAATTAGATGGGGGGTGACGAACTCTTGTGCTTCTTCGAAGCTTGGGAGGTGATTCATTAACTGCCACCTCTTCTTCAAATTGAGATTCTTCTTCACTAGACACATCATTCTGAGAGACGGATGGCTCATCTTGACTTTGAGACCATTCATCTTGAGCTTTGGTCGAGTCATTGCGAATAGGAGACGGCCCATCTTTGATTGGAAACGCTTTGGCTTGATCTTGAGATGGTTTATCTTGAGCTTGGAGTTCATGCACCGGCTTTGTGGTCTCCGTTGGTGTTTGGTTCCCAAGATGTTCCAATATGAATCTCAAGCTAATTGCACGGTCACGTGATGAGGTAGACATATCTTTTAAGCCCTCCCAATCTTTCTTGTCATAGTAACCTTGATCTTCAAGAAACTTGACATCCCTTGACACAAAGGTCCGATTTTTGGAGGGATCGAAGCACTTGTATCCCTTTTGACTTGTTGAGTATCCAAGAAACAAACATCTAGTGCTTTTAGCTTCCAACTTGTTTCTTTGTTCACCTGGTACAAATACAAAACACACACACCCGAATACACGTAAGTGATCAAAGGAGGGTTTAGTGTTGTTAAGTACCTCAAAAAGTTATATGTCGTTGAGGATTTTGGTTGGGGTTCTATTGATCAAATAGCAAACGGTCATGACCGCATCTCCCCAATATCTCTTTGGTACACTTGTATGAAACATCATTGATCTCGCAACCTCCATGTGGTATCGATTCTTTCTCTCCGCCACTCCATTTTGTTGTGGTGTGTACGGGCAACTTGTTTGGTGAACAATGCCATGTTTTGCTAGATGGTTTTTGAACAACTAGAGTTATAAAAATTAGCACTTGGTAACATCAATTCAAGAGCACGAGAGTGAGGGTGACCTACTCTAGCATGCCACATAGCACTAAACGAAACACCTAAACAAGGTTTAAAAGAACGAGAACTATTAGAGCTTGGTGAAGTATCCTCAAGAACATAGAGTTCCCCTTTAGATCCACCTTCTCCAATAACTTTACCAGTCTCAATATCGTGAAAATGAACATCATTAGGACCAAAAATAGCACGACAATTTAAATCTCTTGTGGTTCTCTTAACGGATAGTAGGTTTGATGTAAACTTTGGCATAAAAACGCTTCAGAGTTCTTATCAAACAATCTTAAGTTCCCTATCCCATTGATGGGAATCTTATCACCATTAGCTATTTCCACATCTCCTATTGCAGGTTTTATATTGTTAAGAAGATTCGGATTACTAATCATATGGTGTGAAGCACCCGAATCTACAATAAGAGTCTTATTCGGTTTATGAGATAAGAAATTTGTACCGGACTCCTTAAGAGAAGCAATGGATTTAATGAGTGCATCCAAGTCTGATTTTCTCACAAAGTCACCGGTGGCCATCATGGCCATTTCTCCTCCTCCGGTCCTTGAAGAGCTGGTTTGAGATTGGTTTTCGGGAGTGTCTTGGGAGAGATGTGCTTTGGCGTCCTTGAACTTTGTGGGTTTGAGATGAGGGTGGAGAATACAACACTTCTCCTTAGTGTGACCATTCTTCTTGCAATGTTCACACACCAAGTTCATCCTATCTTCTTGTTTGTAAACTCCTTTGTTGGCCACCACAAGTTCTCCTTTGTTCGCCATAGTGAGGTCTCCTTTACCGCCGAAGAGACCGGTTGAACCTTGCTCTTTTTGAACTCGTGAGCATACCTCATCTATGCTAGGGAGCTTGTCAGCTCGAAGAATGTGCTTGATGAGATCGTTGTAGCTTGGATTCAAGGTGAGTAACAGCCCGAACACCTTGTCTTGCTCACGCCTCTCGTTTAACACCTTCGGATCCAAGGTGCTTGGTCTTAAGCCTTCAAGCTCGATACATAGTGAGCTAAACTTCCCAAAATGCTTTGTGAACTCTAGATCTTCTTGACTAAGTTCATTGATAGCCTTCTTGACTTCAAACACTCGGGTTAAATTTGCTTCATTTCCATAGACCTTCTTAAGCGTATCCCACAACTCTTTTGCCGTTTCACAAAACGAGTAGCCTTCAAGGATGGAAGTCTCTAGGGAGTTTTGGAGAAGAGCCAACACCATTTGGTCCTCTTGGAACCACTTGTCCTCTTCGGGAATCGTGAGCTCATTCTCTTCATCAGCTTCGGCGGCGCCTCTTGGAGCTTGGGCCGAGACAACGTGGTTTCATAACCCACGACCACACAATGCGGTTCTTGTAGTTCTTGCCCACAACAGATAATTTCCTCCATGGAGAATCACACCAAGTGGTTTTTGAGAGTTCTCCATTGGTAGCAAGTGAAAAGACCGTTGGATAAAGCTATTAACCAACGGTTAAAGAGAGAAAACGATGAAAGATTTGAAACTGAGATAAGTAAAGAGGAGATTAGAGATTTCTAGAGAGAATAATCGGTTTAGAATCGAAGTTTATTCTCTGATACCATGTAAGAATTAAGAGAATAAGCGGAAGTGATGAAGAACAAGAGAGAGAAGAGACTAAGAACAAAAGAGAGAGTAGCGATTTATGATTTCGAAAAACAATGTATATTGACTTAGTTAATCACACACATTGTTTACAAGCTACTTATAGACCAACATAACGTTTCTCATACACTTGATCCGAGGCTAACTAGGTCAAAGGTAAGTTGGTTCATTTTGTCCTATGTGTGATAGCGACATGACCTTAGTCTTGTTTTTACCAAACTCCACACGTGACCAATCTCTCCAACGGCTATATTGGTTCCCTTGTGCGACTCAAACTCCTTCTAAAAGGTTTCCAATGGGCCTCTTACTCCTCTAAGCCTTTTCATGTCTCGGACTATGTTTAGCAACCCTCGGCCTCTTTGCTTGCTTGTACGATCATGCGGTTTGGTGCTTATCTTATTGGGTTTTGATCAATACTTTGCACGTTGCTAATCTTTTCTTTAAAGAGGTTGTTAGATTGCATGGCATGCCTAGAACCATAGTTTCGGATAGAGACACTAAGTTCCTAATTTATTTCTGGAAAACGCTATGGTCTAAACTAGGAACTAAACTTATGTCTTCTACTACATGTCATCCGCAAACTGATGGGCAAACTGAAGTTGTTAATAGAACACTATCTACTTTGCTTAGAACGTTGATTAAGAAGAACTTGAGAGGTTGGGAAGATTGTTTGCCACATGTAGAGTTTGCATATAACCATTCTGTGCATTCAACTTCTAAGTACTCTCCTTTTCAGATTGTGTATGGTTTTAACCCATTATCTCCTTTGGATCTAACCCCTTTCCCTTTAAGTGAAAGAATTAGTTTCGATGGGAAAAAGAAAGCTGAATTGGTAAAACAGATCCATGAGAAGGCAAGGAAGAACATTGAGGAGAAAACCGAGCTGTATGAGAAGCAAACTAACAAAGGGAGACACCACATAGACTTTAACATTGGTGATAAAGTCTGGATACATTTGAGGAAAGAAAGGTTTCCAAACGAAAAGAAATCAAATCTTATGACCAGGATTGATGGTCCATTCCAGATGACCAAGAAGATTAATGACAATGCCTACCAGCTAGATCTCCAAGGTAAGTATAATGTGAATTCTAGTTTTAATGTATCTGATCTTGTTCCTTTTCTTGTAGATGAAGTCGATTTGAGGTCAAATCCTTTTCAAGAGAGGGAGGATGATATGATAATGGACCAGCAGTTTGAACCAGTGCTTGAACCCGAAGGAGCAAAGCTAGTAGCTGAGGATGAGCTTGTAGCAGAGGAAGCTTTAGTCACGCTAATTGGTCCAATGACTCGATCAAGAGCTAATATGTTTAACCAAGCTATTGGAGGATTGCTTAATCAAATGTGGAACCAACGAGATCAAGACAGGAAGTATGGAGAAGAAGCTTGTCAAACCACTCTGGTTTTGATTCAAGCTAAGTAATTCAACAAATGGGAAAAGTGTCATGGTTGTACTCTTTTTCCCTTGTCAAGTTTTGTCCCAATGGGTTTTCTTGACAAGTTTTTTAATGAGGCAGCTGTGTCACTTCACCATTGCCCATTTGTTGAATCAAATATAAAACGGGATGGAGCTTCAATTATATTTGATCGGGTGAAGCTTCTATTCTATTTGATCAGGTGGAGTTTCTATTCTATTTGTTGCTTAATATAGCTCGAGGAAGAGGAAGGGTCAAGTTTAAAATTCGAATTTCAAATGCTATTTTTAATATTTTTTGTTTTCTAAAACAGCCTTGAAACTTGTTCCAAGGCTTGTTCTCTTTTTCTTTATATTCTCTTGTATTCTCTTATGAGAACTCATGAAGTCTATTTATCTAAAATCGTTTCTCTCTAGACTTTGATCCTCTTGTGAGTGTGTAATATCTCTCAAGACTGAATCATTGGTGTGTCATATCCTTTGATTCTCTATCCCTTTGTTTGTGTGTCATATCAAACAAAGAAATCGATCTCCTGATGTGTGATATCTCTGTATTTCACCTGTTTTAAGCATACTTTGATAACCCATTTAGCATTGTTTCATCCTTCATTCGCACCATTTAGAGTCACTTGCTTCTATTTTGCATACTTAGGCATTCTTGCATCGGCATGGCATACATCTTTTGCATAGGGGGTTGAAATAGGTGATTTGGAGCTTCTAAGAGCAAAGGAAGGAATGGAAGTGAAAACATGCACAAAGCTGGATCAAGAAGCAGAGGATGCATAGGAAGGAAACCACTCGATCATGCACTGATCTGATTGATAGAGTCGACCACAAAGGCAACATAACTCGACTACTCGATCATTGATAATCAGATTTTACTATCAATTTCCTAATGCATTATCATGCCATTGCAATACAATAGGTGTCAATCCAATTGGGTGTGATGCTAACAGATAAGATTTGATCAAATCAGTTAAGTCAAGCCAAGCAATATGTTTGTTTGATCACAAAAGTATCAGTTCTCAAGTTCGTGGAATTGTGTTTCCCATACCACAGAAGTGATATCGAGTACGAGATCCGGCCAGTAATCTGAACCGTTTCAGACCGTAGTCTTTAATCTCTAGGATCTCTCCATTACTCATTAAGGGTTTCCATCCGATAAACCGGAAAACAATATCGGTTTGGACTTAAATCAACAGAAAGCATAAATTATAATCTAACAAAGCAATGGTTGTAACTAACATAAGCTAACAAGCAACAGAATGAAAGACTAACAAAAGCAGAGCATTAATGATATGAGAACTAGTAAACAAGGAAACAGAATGATACTAGGAAGTAAAAGATCCTAAGGATGGGGGTAATGGGTCAGCAACTCTTCTTCAATCAACCTAGGTGTTTAACAAACTCAAAGATGAACTAACCCCTAGACAATAGACTCAGAAGTTGATTAATTCATTCTCATGATAGAAACCATCAAGCTAAGCTAATTTCAGACCTAATTCTCATTAGCGAAATCTAACCTAACAGGCAGTAAGACTCAGTCTATTAAAGCTAATTAACACTCTAGACATCTAATCTCTTAGGCTAGAAATGTAAATCTATGGAATTAGTTGGTTCAGACATTTCATGACACACTTTTTGAGTGTGGAAATGTCTGGATTCTAATTCCAAATGATCAGAAAGGAACTAGCATTAAGGACACTAATCCATAAGGGATTCATGGAATCATAAGCTTAAACGACCTAGGAGACCAAAGATTTGCCACTAACCTATCCCATCCTCAAGAACCCTATAAAACTACTCAGAAATCATGAAGAACATCAAGAACACAAACCCAGAAAATACTATAACATGCATAATCCGAAAGATAAAGATGAAAAGAGCTATAAGTGACAAAGAAACAACAATAGAAACTAAATATAATGGAAAGAGTCTAGACTTCAAAACAAGAACATAAACCCAGAAAATTATAAAACTTGTAATAAGAATAGACAAGGGTATGGAGACTAACAATTACCAAAGAAACTATATCAAAACCTTAACAACTACTAAGATAATTACTTAGAACATATGAAGAACATGAAGAACATGAAGAACACAAACCCCGAATTTATTAAAACTTGTAATAGAGATAGACAAAGTTATGGAGATTAATAACTAGCAAAAGAAGTATAACAAAAACTTAATAACTTAGAAGAAATCTCAATTACAAAATAAGATGTTCTTGGTGAAAATATAGAGAAAACCTAGGCAAGAAAACGTATATATCAACAAATGGCTTAAAGGGAGTATTTATAGAGAAGTTTGCAAAACCCTAAAACAGAAGAGGACAAGATAGATGTCGGCAGTTTGACTCGATCGGTTTGATCGAGTCGTGTGGTCGAGTCAGTTAAGTGGCCCATGCCTTGGCTCGTTCTGGAAGTGCACTCGATCAGCTTGGTCGAGTGGGTGATCGAGCTCCCTTCGTGTGTCTTGAGTTTGCACTCGATCCACTCGATCGAGTCAGTGATCGAGTGGCTTCCTTATTCTGCATCTTTCATCCTTTGACTCTATCAAGCAGGTCGAGTGGCCGGTCGAGTCACTTTCTTCCTTTGCATCCTGTGCTTTTTGACCGATCCTTGTCCATGTAACAAATCTCCATTCGTCCCTTAATCCATAAGTGACTCCATATCACCTGTTTCAACACCTTATGCATGATATGTATGCAATGCCGATGCAAGAATGCCTAAGTATGCAAAACAGAAGTAAGTGACTCTAAATGGTGCAAATGAAAGAGAAAACTATGCGAAATGAGTTATCAATGTATGCTTAAAACAGGTAAATTACTGAGATATCAACTCCCCCATACTTATTCTTTGCTTGCCCTCAAGCAATCAATCAAGACAAAAGCAGGAGAAGAAGTTGAAGGTGGGATTTCAGAACCAAAACATGCTGATAAAAATGATAAGATCAATGTCCAAGGTAATAGTTCTAAAATGCAATGTGAGTGAGTTCTTCTTATGAAACTTTAGCCATACTCTTCACAACACAATCTGATTTCAGTCTCAACCTACACATGCATTCAAATCAACCAATCCCTTTAACATTCATTAAGCATAAACTGTAAATCAAGCTATGCACATTCAATGAACTCATTTGGCTAAGGGTAAGGTTAAGAGACAAGATGGTCCATCCATGTATGGGTTAAGCAATTCATAACAAGGGTCTCTCAAGAAAAGAACTGAGCTGTAGTAGAATGCTAAAGGTAAGGGCCAACCTATGCATACAAGAACAGAATCCCATCTACCCAATGATTCAAAAGCTTATTTCAGCTTTCCTATTTCTAAACCAGAAGATGGTCTTATTTCTACCCTTTCTCATTAGAGTTTCTTTTCAGCTCAACCTTTTAATTGTTCTTACTCTTAAAAGAGGTTTCTTTCTCAAAATACGTTTATCACTTCTAGCGGATTTAGGTTTTTATTATTAACTTTGGTTCTCTTTTCTTTCTTTTTCCTAGAACCATTCATTTCAATATTTTCCAAATCCTTCACTAGAACAACCAGCTCTCTTCTCTTTAAACCTCTCCTTAGAGTTCTTAAACTTTGCTTTTTTTTTTTCTCTTTTTCCAATCTTTTCTTTGAAGCTCAACCCATCCCAAACGCAGAATCAAGTTCCTATCTAGCTCTATCTAACCCAAACAAAAACGTGATAGAACTACACATGATGCTATTCTTGTCGGCTCAAACCTAACACTTTCTACCAAGCTCAATTCGAAAATAGGCCTAACACTCAGAAATCACAATTGGCTTGAAAGATGGATAGGGTAAGGGTGTGGAAAACTGTCCCAATGTTGGAATCAGCTACTTGGATAAGCAAGAGTGGTAAAATGGTGAAAGAAAATCCAAGTATGCATATGTGTATCCATGAGTTCAGATTCAATGCATAGGTATGATAATTATGAATCAAGTTCTTGGTTCAAGTAGATAGGGAAAGGCATCAAATCACAGCATGTTTCAATTCAGATGAAATCAATTTGTGCATTCAAAACATGGTGCTATCTTATACTCGAACTCATTCAATAGGCATTAGACAACTAGTAACTTGGGCATTGATGTTTAAGTAATAAATCAGCAAGCATGCAAGGTTGTAATCATCATAATCCCTTATGCAAATGTATTTTAATGAACACTCTTTTTTTATTTTTTTTGATAATTTTTCAAATTTTTATGGGTTTTCTATGCCTTAGGGTTTTCTATGCCTTAGATGATATGCAAACACATCCTAAATCCTCCCCAAACTTAAATTACACAGTCCCTTGTGTAATAAAAATTCGAAAAACGATATAAGGATCAACAACAAAAACAATAAACATGCTATGGATAGTACAATGATAGGGTGAAGAAATTAGCTTATGGATTGGTGAAGTAGGAGGTGACTAATGCGTCCATTGTCTCTTTGGTGTAGTCGGACTCGTGTGCATCATCCAGAGACCACTCGATCACTGACTCGACCACCGACTCGATCGCCGGTTCGAGTGCTCGATCGAGTCGTGTGGTCGAGCTTGATCGCGACTTCCGTTTTTCTCGGTCACCTCTTTTCTTCCTTTGCCTAGGTTCAACCGAGGATGATCTGGGAGGTTCCATGGTCATGGCTTGGCTTGGCTCCATTATTAGCAATATCAATTGTATGGCTTTAACTGTTTCATCATCGACTTTGCAACCATGATGTTGATCTTATTATCTTCCTCAAGCAAAATCTTTGGCTTTGATGTTTCTTTGAGATTTGTCTCTTCTCTTGAGATGAAACTGTAAGCTCCTACGACATTTCTAAAGTTCCATCTTCTGAGCTAGCTTGTGAACTGCTGCAAAATTCAGAAAGAAACATCGACCATCTTCATTCTCATGTCGTTGGTCAAGTGGCCGGTGGTGTGCGACGTTGAGCTCGACCGTGCACTCGATCAGGCGGATCGAGTCGTACATCGAGTCAATCGGCTAATTGGTCAAAGTTTGAATTATACTCGATCATTGCAATGAAGGACTCGATCGATCACATGATTGGGAGATCGAGTAATAGGTCGAGCTAGACATTCACCACCCTTTGTTTCTTTCTTTAAACGTCTCTATCCCCCTTCTGTGATTAACTCAGGCATTGTCCCCTAAACATCAAAAATACTTAAAAACAAATCATAAAACCAAAACCAACAAAATCAAAACAAAAAGAATGAAAGTTATATAAACAGGGATAGACATGGGACTTCCTCCCAAGTGAGGTTGTTTAAAGTCACTGAGCTTGACTTGTTATCTCCTTATGCTTTGGGCGGTTCACCGAGAGAAACAGAGGTTCCTTCTTGAATGATCATATCTGCCATGTATCGCTTAACCCGCTGCCCGTTCACCGTGAACTCAGTCCCATCTTTTCCTACCAGGGTAATAGCACCATAGGGCAATACTTCCTTGATGACAAATGGGCCGGACCATCTGGACTTCAGCTTTCCCGGAAAAAGCTTTAGCCTGGAGTTGAATAACAGCACCTGATCCCCAGCCTTGAATTCCTTAGGAAGGATCTTCTTGTCATGAAAAGCTTTAGTTCTTTCCTTGTACACTTTAGAACTTTCATAGGCTTCTAACCTAATCTCTTCCAGCTCATGCAAGTCAACTGTTCTTTTCTCTTGAGCAGTCTTTATATCAAGGTTCAATAGCTTAGTTGCCCATAAAGCTTTGTACTCCATTTCAACAGGTAAATGGCATGCTTTCCCATACAGCAGCTGGAATGGAGTTCTCCCTATTGGCGTTTTGAATGCTGTTCTGTAAGCCCAGAGAGTGTCATCAAGCTTGACTGACCAATCTCTTTTTGAAACCCCCACTACTCTTGCAAGGATTGCCTTAATCTGTTTGTTGGAGACTTCTACTTGGCCACTGGTCTGAGGATGGTAAGGTGTTGCAACCTTATGCTTCACCCCATGCTTCCTTAACAGATTCTCAAACAGCTTGTTAATGAAGTGAGACCCTCCATCACTAATGACTACCCTTGGAACGCCGAACCTTGGGAAAATGATGCTCTTGAACATCTTAAGCACAACCTTAGCATCATTGGATGGGCAAGCAAGGGCTTCAACCCATTTCGAGACATAATCTACAGCCACCAGTATATAGCTGTTTCCGAATGATGGCGGATTGAAAAGACCCATGAAATCTATCCCCCATACGTCGAACACTTCAACCTCTAGTATAGGGTTCTGCGGCATCTCATTCCTTCTGCTTATATTGCCCATTCTCTGACAGGGGTCACACCTAGAGATGAAGTTCTGAGCATCCTTAAACATGCTAGGCCACCACAATCCTGCTTGGAGGATCTTCTGAACAGTCTTGAAGGTTGCAAAGTGACCTCCATAAGTAGATCCATGGCAATGTTCTAGAACTCCTTTTACTTCTTTCTCAGCAATGCATCTTCTGAACAAACCATCCGACCCCTTCTTGTAGAGATACGGATCATCCCAGTAGTAGTGGTGCACATCTCTGAAGAATTTCTTCCGTTTATATGAATCTAAGCTCTTAGGGACTTCTCCAATAACCTTGTAGTTAACCAAGTCTGCATACCAAGGCAGCCTTTCTTCCCCCAAACTTAAAGCGTTGGCTGTTCCACTTGAAATGGCTACGCGATCCTTGACTCGATCAGCCACTCTATCTACCACTCGATCAAGGACTCCAGTTGCTGGTCGCGTGGTTGGTCGAGTCAATTCAGTTCTAATGGCCATCAGTGACTCTTCAGGCATAGAGTCATCTATTGGCAACGCATCGAAGATTTTCATTCTAGACAAGTGATCAGCCACTCCATTTTCGATACCCTTCTTATCAACAATCTCCATATCAAATTCTTGAAGCAAGAGGATCCATCTAAGTAATCTTGGCTTAGTGTCTTTCTTTGCATAAATGTGCCTCAAGGCTGCATGATCCGTGTAGACGATGACCTTTGATCCTACTAGATAGCTTCTGAATTTCTCAAAGGCAAACACAACTGCTAGAAGCTCCTTCTCTGTAGTTGCATATCTCCCTTGTGCCTCATCTAATGTTCTACTCGCATAGTAGATGACATGCAGCTTCTTATCAATCTTTTGTCCCAAGACAGCTCCCACTGCATAATCAGATGCATCACACATAATTTCGAATGGATAGTCCCAGTTAGGAGCTTGAACTATCGGAGCTGAGATTAAAGCCGCCTTGATCCGTTGGAAGGCTTCTAAGCATTCGGAGTCGAAGTTGAACTCCATCTCCTTACAGAGCAACCTTGTGAGTGGTCTGGCTACCTTTGAGAAATCTTTGATAAATCGCCTGTAGAACCCAGCATGGCCAAGGAAACTTCTGATATCCTTTACAGTCCTTGGAGGTGGCAACTGCATCATCACATCGATCTTAGCCTTGTCTACCTCTATTCCATTCTCAGAGATCTTGTGCCCCAAAACAATACCCTCTCTGACCATAAAATGGCATTTCTCCCAGTTTAGAACCAGGTTGGTCTCTTCACACCTAGAGAGTACCCTGCACAAGTTTAACAAACACGAGGAGAAAGAGGAGCCATACACAGAAAAATCATCCATGAAGACCTCCACCATCTCCTCTATCAAATCCGAAAAGATAGAGATCATACACCTCTGAAAGGTGCCAGGTGCATTACAAAGACCGAACGGCATTCTCCTATATGCAAATGTTCCATAAGGGCAGGTGAATGTGGTTTTTTCTTGATCATTAGGGTGTATAGGGATCTGGAAAAATCCGCTATACCCATCTAGAAAGCAATAATAGGGATGGTTTGCTAGCCTTTCCAACATCTGGTCAATGAATGGCAATGGGAAATGGTCTTTTCTAGATGCAGCATTTAGTTTCCTGTAATCTATGCATATTCTATGGCCAGTGATTGTTCTAGTGGGAATGAGTTCATCTTGATCATTTTTAACAACGGTCATTCCACCCTTTTTAGGAACACAATGCACAGATGATATCCAAGTGCTATCAGATATGGGGTAAATCACACCAGCTTCTAACAACTTAAGAATTTCCTTTTTAACAACCTCTTTCAAGTTTGGATTCAACCTTCTTTGAGGTTCAATGCTAGAATATGATTCGTTTTCAAGGTGAATTCTATGAGTGCATAAGCTAGGTGAAATTCCTTTGATGTCATCTAGTGAATACCCTATGGCTCTTCTAAACTTTTTCAATTCGGTCAATAGCAAGTGAACTTCATCATCATTCAGTTTAGCGTTTACTATGACTGGATAAGTGGAATTAGGGCCTAAAAAAGCATACCTTAGCCCTGTTGGAAGTGCTTTGAGATCAACCTTTGGGGCTTTTAGTTCGGACCAATCGTTAGATGCGTGTAATGGTGGCTCGTGCTTTGACTCGATCAACGACTCGATCGAGTGATCGAGTGGGGTGGTCGAGCTGTCCTGTCGAGTCTGAGATGATCCATCTTCGATCGATCCAATGACTTCCGTGTTCAACCCATTAAGATTTTCAAACATTTCTGATCCTTCTATGGCCTTGTGTGAGTCTAAAAGCATCTCATAGCCCAGACTCTCCTTGTTTAGAAACCCATCATTACCACCTTTGGTCAATGTAGTCTGCAGATGGTCCTCTTCATTTAGTTCTTCCAGCAGCTCATCAGCAAGTTGATCCATCTCTTCAATCCAGAAAAGCTGACCTTCTATTGTGGGTTTCTTCATGGCATCCTTAATGTCAAACTTCATCTTGAAGTCTTTTCCCAGGTTGAGTTCAATCTTTCCTTTCTTGACATCGATGATTGCTCCAGCTGTAGCCAGGAAAGGTCTTCCCAATATCAGGGGGTCTCTAGGTTCCTCATCCATTTCTAATACCACAAAGTCTGTCAGGATATCCACATATCCGATCCGTATGGGTAGATCTTCTAGTACGCCATGTGGTATTCGAACTGACCTATCCGCCAATACCAAAGAGATGTTGCAATCCTTGTACTTACTGAACCCCAATCTCCTGGCTACTGAAAGCGGCAT
This sequence comes from Turritis glabra, assembly GCA_900406565.1. Classification (NCBI taxonomy): domain Eukaryota; kingdom Viridiplantae; phylum Streptophyta; class Magnoliopsida; order Brassicales; family Brassicaceae; genus Turritis; species Turritis glabra. Next base: position 46,412 of record OVBN01000205.1, on the reverse strand, counting down.
AAGGCTTATTGAAGCTCCAAGGTCACAAAGACAGTTCTTAAAGCTCAACGGCCCAAGGGAGCAGGGCAAGGTGAAACAACTGGGATCGCCTTGCTTCTGGATTGCTCTCTTCTGGACGATAGCACTGCATTCCTCACTTAACACTACCATTCCCTGAAGCTCTTTAACTCTTTCTGTCAATGTGTCCTTCAAAAACTTTTGATATGGAGGTATCAGCATGAAGGCATCTAACAGAGGCATTTTGATCTCAATATCACTCATCTGTTTGTCAAAGAGTGCCTTGTACTTCTCCATTTTCTCTCGTCTAAATCGACTAGGGAATGGAAGCTTAGGTTTGTATGGAGGAGGAACGAAGGGCGTCTCCTTTTTCTTCGAACCAAATGGTGTTACAGCATCCTGCGCGACAACTCGATCATCCACTCGATCGTAGGATCGAGTAGGTGATGTCTGTCGAGCTTGATCAACGACTCTGTCTTGCGGATCGAGTAGGTGGTCGAGTCGTTGGTCGAGCCTATCCTTATTGGCTTCATTTTGACATAAATCCTCCCATCTTGTTCATCACTGTCCTCAGTGATTTTGGTAGGTTGTTGGGGGGTAGATAGTGCTCGGCCACTCCGCAGTGTGATGGCATTGATATGAAAATCTTTTGGGTTTTGCACTGATTTCCCTGGAAGTTGTCCTGGAGGGGCTGGAGAAGAAGTAGAGGCGGTGTTTCCTTCCAGGTGTTTGACTTTTGAGTTAAGTGTTTCGAACTTGCAGTTCAGATCATTGTAAGAGCAGTCAATCTTTGTGTGGACGTCGGCAAGTTTTTTAGAGATCTCGAGAGCAGTGGATGCTTGACCCTGGAGTAGTTGTTGGAGCATAGTCTTCATGTCTGCGTCCGGGTTAGGTTGTATTGGTGGGCGTTGATTTTGAAAACCCGGAGGACCCATTGCACCTTGCTGTTTGTACCCGCCTTGAAATTGTGGTTTAGGGACAAAACCTTGGGGCTGATTGTAAGGAACGAAAGGCCGGGGTGGAAGTTGTTGGGGCTGAGGAGGGTAGACTTGGTCCTGAGGGTTTTCCACATTTGTACTCCGATAGGACAAGTTCGGATTTGGCCGATAGTTGTTGTAACCTCTGTTGTATCCACCTTGGTTCTGGATGTAGCTAACCTCTTCTTGGTGATCAATCCCCCCATCTTGAAGTGGGGGCTGTTCATCTTCAGAAACAAAATGAACATGCCGCTGCTGGGCTTGGAGGAGCTTATCTAACTTCTCATTCATGGCTTTCATTTCTTTCCGATGCCTCTCTTCAGAATCATGAGTCCCCCTGATTCCGCGATCATAATCGTCATTGTAATTTCCATCGGATTGAGCAAGGTTTTCGACTAACTCCCAGCCTTCATCGACATCCTTATTCAAGAAGTTGCCATTGCTGGCAGTATCAAGAAGCATTCGGATTTTGGGAAGAGCTCCTCTGTAAAGGGTGCTAAGAATGGATTCGTTGCTGAAACCATGATGAGGACATTGAGATTGATAGCTTTTGAATCGTTCCCAGGCTTCACAGAAGGACTCGCCATTTCGCTGAGCAAATCCGGAGATCTCGTTTCGAAGTTTAGCAGTGCGGGAGTTGGAGAAAAACTTGGCAAGGAAAACTCGTTTGCATTCTTCCCAAGAGGTGATGGAGCCATGAGGAAGAGTCTTTTCCCATAGATGGGCTTTTTCACCGAGGGAGAAAGGAAAGAGGCGCAGCTTCAATGCGTCTTCACTAACGCCATTGATTTTGCAGAGGCTACAGAGCCTGTCAAACTCGTCCAGATGATCAAGGGGATCCTCCATGGGGAGACCATGGAATTTGTTGTTCTGGACCATAGAGATCAAGCTGCTCTTAATCTCAAAATTGTTGTTTTGGACAGCGGGAGGTAGAATGCCATGCCGCTGTGTGTGTGTGTTAGGGGCATCGCCTGCACCAATGTATCGGAGCCGCCTTGGGGGAACCTGAGGTGGATCGTCCTGGTGGATAGGTTGATTCGCCATAGGGAATGGCTCGTGCGGATTGGCGTGGTGGTGGTCTCGTTGTGCTCTCAACTGTTGGGGTAGACGGTTGATGTTGTCGAGATAACGAATGAGATCTTGGTTGCCGTGCGATCTGGTGTGCATGCAGGTAAAGGAAACACGGCTCGATCGGCGACTCGATCAAGCACTCGATCGGTGGGTCGAGCTGTTGGTCGAGCTGGTGGTCGAGTGGTATGGGCGTGTTGTACCTGAATCACCAAACAGAGAAAGAACAACCAAGTCAGTAAAACTAGTTGGTGATAAGAAGAACTTGATCTTAAGAGATCGGAAATCTTAAACGTAACAAACGAACTCCCAAATGGCAACGGCGCCAAATTGATAATCAGATTTTACTATCAATTTCCTAATGCATTATCATGCCATTGCAATACAGTAGGTGTCAATCCAATTGGGTGTGATGCTAACAGATAAGATTTGATCAAATCAGTTAAGTCAAGCCAAGCAATATGTTTGTTTGATCACAAAAGTATCAGTTCTCAAGTTCGTGGAATTGTGTTTCCCATACCACAGAAGTGATATCGAGTACGAGATCCGGCCAGTAATCTGAACCGTTTCAGACCGTAGTCTTTAATCTCTAGGATCTCTCCATTACTCATTAAGGGTTTCCATCCGATAAACCGAAAAACAATATCGGTTTGGACTTAAATCAACAGAAAGCATAAATTATAATCTAACAAAGCAATGGTTGTAACTAACATAAGCTAACAAGCAACAGAATGAAAGACTAACAAAAGCAGAGCATTAATGATATGAGAACTAGTAAACAAGGAAACAGAATGATACTAGGAAGTAAAAGATCCTAAGGATGGGGGTAATGGGTCAGCAACTCTTCTTCAATCAACCTAGGTGTTTAACAAACTCAAAGATGAACTAACCCCTAGACAATAGACTCAGAAGTTGATTAATTCATTCTCATGATAGAAACCATCAAGCTAAGCTAATTTCAGACCTAATTCTCATTAGCGAAATCTAACCTAACAGGCAGTAAGACTCAGTCTATTAAAGCTAATTAACACTCTAGACATCTAATCTCTTAGGCTAGAAATGTAAATCTATGGAATTAGTTGGTTCAGACATTTCATGACACACTTTTTGAGTGTGGAAATGTCTGGATTCTAATTCCAAATGATCAAAAAGGAACTAGCATTAAGAACACTAATCCATAAGGGATTCATGGAATCATAAGCTTAAACGACCTAGGAGACCAAAGATTTGCCACTAACCTATCCCATCCTCAAGAACCCTATAAGACTACTCAGAAATCATGAAGAACATCAAGAACACAAACCCAGAAAATACTATAACATGCATAATCCGAAAGATAAAGATGAAAAGAGCTATAAGTGACAAAGAAACAACAATAGAAACTAAATATAATGGAAAGAGTCTAGACTTCAAAACAAGAACATAAACCCAGAAAATTATAAAACTTGTAATAAGAATAGACAAGGGTATGGAGACTAACAATTACCAAAGAAACTATATCAAAACCTTAACAACTACTAAGATAATTACTTAGAACATATGAAGAACATGAAGAACACAAACCCAGAATTTATTAAAACTTGTAATAGAGATAGACAAAGTTATGGAGATTAATAACTAGCAAAAGAAGTATAACAAAAACTTAATAACTTAGAAGAAATCTGAATTACAAAATAAGATGTTCTTGGTGAAAATATAGAGAAAACCTAGGCAAGAAAACGTATATATCAACAAATGGCTTAAAGGGAGTATTTATAGAGAAGTTTGCAAAACCCTAAAACATAAGAGGACAAGATAGATGTCGGCAGTTTGACTCGATCGGTTTGATCGAGTCGTGTGGTCGAGTCAGTTAAGTGGCCCATGCCTTGGCTCGTTCTGGAAGTGCACTCGATCAGCTTGGTCGAGTGGGTGATCGAGCTCCCTTCGTGTGTCTTGAGTTTGCACTCGATCCACTCGATCGAGTCAGTGATCGAGTGGCTTCCTTATTCTGCATCTTTCATCCTTTGACTCTATCAAGCAGGTCGAGTGGCCGGTCGAGTCACTTTCTTCCTTTGCATCCTGTGCTTTTTGACCGATCCTTGTCCATGTAACAAATCTCCATTCGTCCCTTAATCCATAAGTGACTCCATATCACCTGTTTCAACACCTTATGCATGATATGTATGCAATGCCGATGCAAGAATGCCTAAGTATGCAAAACAGAAGTAAGTGACTCTAAATGGTGCAAATGAAAGAGGAAACTATGCGAAATGAGTTATCAATGTATGCTTAAAACAGGTAAATTACAGAGATATCAATCATGCACTCGATCTGATTGATAGAGTCGACCACAAAGGCAACATGACTCGACCACTCGATCATGAACTCAATCTGCATGATAGAGTCGACCACAAAGGCAACATAACTCGGCCACTCGATCACCAACTCGAGTGCGTGATCGAGTCCAACCACCCAATGTTATTTTGTCTGTTTCTGTACTAGGGTTTGCAACCCACACTATAAATAGACTCCTTAAGTCATTTACCAAAGATATACATTTTTCTTCCTAAATTTTCTCTCTGTAGCCACCAAGAACTCTTGTTTTGTAATATAGATTGCTTTCAATATATTTAGTTTTTGTTTTTGATTCTTTGGTACTTATTACTACTCTTATCATTATCTTTCTAATTATGCAAGTTTTAGGATTTTTTGGGTTTGTGTTCTTCATGAGTTCTGAGTAGTCTTTTAGGGTTCTTGAGGATGGGATAGGTTAGTGATGAATCTTTAGTCTCCTAGGTCGTTTAGGCTTAGAATTCTATGAATCCCTTCTGGATTAGTGTTCTTAATGCTAGTTTCCTTCTGATCAATTGGAATTAGAGCCCAGATATTTCTACACCCAGAAGGTGTTTGATGAAATGTCTGAACCAACTAATTCCAGAGATTTACATTTCTACCTGATAATATGGTTTTCGGTATCAATTTCCTAATGCATTATCATGTCATTGCAATACAATAGGTATCAATCCAAATGAGTGTGATGCTAACAGATAGGATGTGATCAAATCAGTTAAGTCAAGCCAAGCAATATGTTTGTTGAATCACGGATGTATCAGTTTTCAAGTTCGTGGCATTGTGTTTCCCATATCACCGAGATGATATCGAGTACGAGATCCGGCCAGTAATCTGAACCGTTTCAGACCTTAGTCTTAAATCTCTAGGATCTCTTCATTACTCGTTAAGGGTTTCCAACTGATAAACCAGAAAACTAAATCAATAGAAAGCATGAACAATAACTAATAAGGACAGAAACTAGAACACTAATCTTAGCTATCATGAACTAACAAAGCTATCAAAGTAGAGAATAGCAACAGAATAAATGACTAATCAAGAACAAAATCTTAATAAGAACATCAAAGTGTAAGCAAAGCAATAGAAGATTTCAGAGAAATTAAAGCTCCTAAGAATGGGGATAATGGGTCAGTGGCTCCTCTTTAATCAACCTAGGTGTTTAATAAACTCAAATAATGAGCTAAACCCTAGACAATAGGCTCAAAAGCTGACTAATTCATTCTCATGATAGAAATCATCAAGCTAAGCTAGTTTCAAACCTAATTCTCATTAGTGAAATCTAACCTAGCAGGCAATAAGACTCAGCCTATTAAAGCCAATAAACACTCTAGACATCTAATCTCTTAGGCTAGAAATGTAAATCTATGGAATTAGTTGGTTCAAACATTTCATGAAACACTTTCTGGGTGTTGAAATATTTGGGCTCAAATTCCAATTGATCAGAAGGAAACTAGCATTAAGGACACTAATCCATAAGGGAATCATGGAATTCTAAGCTTAAACGACCTAGGAGACCAAGGATTTGCCACTAACCTATCCCATCCTCAAGAACCCTAGAAAACTACTCAGAACTCATCAAGAACATAAAGAACCGTTTCAGATCGTAGTTTTTAATCTCTAGGATCTCTCCTTTACTCGTTAAGGGTTTCCAACCGATAAACCGGAAAACGATAACAAATTAAACTTAAATCAATAGAAAGCATATGCAAGAATCTGACAAAGATATGATTGTAACTAATATAAGCTAACAAGCAACAGAATGAAAGACTAACAAAAATCGAATATCAATGATAAGAGAGCAAGTAAGCAAGGAAACAGAATTGATATTAGGAAGTAAAAGCTCCTAAGGATGGGGGTAATGGGTCAGCAACTCTTCTTCAATCAACCTAGGTGTTTCACAAACTCAAAAAATTAACTAACCCCTAGACAATAGACTCAGAAGTTGATTAATTCATTCTCATGATAGAAACCATCAAGCTAAGCTAGCTTCAGACCTAATTCTTATTAGCGAAATATAACCTAACAGGCAGTAAGACTCAGTCTATTAAAGCCAATAAACACTGTAGACATCTAACTCTTAGGCTAGAAATGTAAATCTATGGAATTAGTTGGTTCAGACATTTGATGACACACTTTTTGAGTGTGGAAATATCTGGATTCTAATTCCAAGTGATCAGAAAAGAACTAGCATTAAGGACACTAATCCATAAGGGATTCATGGAATCATAAGCTTAAACGACCTAGGAAACCAAAGATTTGCCACTAACCTATCCCATCCTCAAGAACCCTAAAAGACTACTCAGAAATCATGAAGAACATCAAGAACACAAACCCAGAAAATACTATAACATGCATAATCCGAAAGATAAGGATGAAAAGAGCAACAAGTGACAAAGAAACAACAACAGAAACTAAATATAATGGAAAGAATCTAGATTTCAAAACAAGAACATAAACCCAGAAAATTATAAAACTTGTAATAAGAATAGACAAGGATATGGAGACTAACAATTACCAAAGAAACTATATTTAAAACTTAACAACTATTAAGAAAATTACTTAGAACATATGAAGAACATGAAGAACACAAACCCAGAATTTATTAAAACTTGTAATAGAGATAGACAAAGTTATGGAGATTAATAACTAGCAAAAGAAGTATAACAAAAACTTAATAACTTAGAAGAAATCTGAATTACAAAATAAGATGTTCTTGGTGAAAATATAGAGAAAACCTAGGCAAGAAAACGTATATTTCTCAACAAATGGTTAAAGGGGAGTATTTATAGTGAAGTTTGCAAAACCCTAAAACATAATAGGACAAGATAGATGTCGGCAGATCGACTCGATCGGTTCGATCGAGTCGTGTGGTCGAGTCGGTTATGTACTCATGCCTTGGCTCGTTCTGCAAGTGCACTCGATCGGCTTGGTCGAGTGCTCAATCGAGTCGCCTTTCTTCATCTTGAGTATGCACTCGATCCTCCCGATCGAGTTGTGGCTCGAGTGGCTGCCTTCTCCGCATCATGCATCCTTTGACTCGGTTATGCGGATCAAGTGAGGTGGTCGAGTACTTGACTTGGCCTGTCTTGAAAGTGCACTCGATCAGCTTGGTTGAGTGGGTGATCGAGCACTTGACTTGGCTTGTCTTGGCTTGCACTCAATCAGCTTGGTCGAGTGCTTGATCGAATTGGTCCTTTCCTCTGCATCCTGTGCTTCTTGATCGACCTTTGTCCATGTTTTAAACCTCCATTCCTTCCTTAGTTCATTAGTGACTCCAAATCACCTGTTTCAACACCTTATGCAAGATATGTATGCAATGCTGATGCAAGAATGCCTAAATATGCAAAACATAAACAATGGACTCTAAATGGTGCAAATGAAGGATGAAACAATGCTAAATGAGTTATCAATGTATGCTTAAGATAAGTAAAATACAGAGATATCAACTCCCCCAAACTAGATCTTTGCTTGCCCTCAAGCAAACTAACAAGACAAAGGCAGGAGAAGAGGTTGAAGGTGGGGATTCAGAACCTTTAGCAGACTGATAAAGTAATTAAGATCAATGTCCAAGTTAATAGTTCTAAAATGCAATGTGAGTGAGTTCTACTTATAAAACTTTAGCCATACTCTTCACAACTCAATCTGATTTCAGTCTCAACCTACACATGCATTCAAATCGACCAATCCCTTTAACATTCATTAAGCATAAACTATAAATCAAGCTATGCACATTCAATGAACTCATTTGGCTAAGGGTGAGATTAAGAGACAAGATGGTCCATCCATGTATGGGTTAAGCAATCTATAACAAGGGTCTCTCAAGAAAAGAACTGAGCTTTAGTAGAATGCTAAAGGTAAGGGCCAACCTATGCGTACAAGAACAAAATCCCATCTACCCAATGATTCCAAAGCTTATTACAGCTTTCCTATTTCTAGACCCAGAAGATGATCCTGTTTCTACCCTTTTCATTAGCTCTTCTTATTAGCTTACTTGTTCTTGCTTTTAGGAGAGGATTCCTTCTTATTTTTATCGTTTCTAGTGGATTGGATATAGTTCTTATTAACTTTGGTTCTCTTTCTTTCTTTTACCTAGAACGATTCCTTTCAACACTTCCCAAATCCTTTACTAGAACAACCAACTCTTTCTTTTGTTTTAAATCCCTCCTTAGAGTTCTTGAGCTTTGATTTCTTTTAATTTTTTTTTTTCAATCTTTTCCTTAAAGCTCAACCAATCCCAAAACCCAGAATTAGCTCCCTCCTAGTCCTATATAGTCCAAAAATCGTGAACTACAACTACATGGGACACTATCCTTGTCGGCTCAAATCTAACACTTTCTACCAAGCTCAATCAGAAAAAGGCCTCACACTGAGTAAATATTCATGGCTTGAAAGAAGGTTAGGCTATGGTGTGGAGACTTGGATTAACAAGGATGGTAAAGTGGTGAAAGAAAATCCAAGTATATGTGTGTATCCATGAGTTCAAATTCAATGCATAGACATGACAATTATGAGTCAAGTTATGGTTCAAATAGATAGGGAAAGGCATCAAATCATGACATGCTTCAATTAAGATAGGAAGATCAAATTGTGCATTCAAAGCATGGTGTTGTCTTATACTTGAACTCATTTCAATACGCATTAGACAACTAGTAACTTGGGCATTGATGTTAAGTAATAAATCAGCAAGCATGCAAGGTTGTAATCATCATAATCCTCTATGCAAATGTATCTAAATGAACACTCTTTTTTTTTATTTTTTCGATAATTTTTCAAATTTTTATGGGTTTTCTATGCCTTAGATGATATGCAAACATATCCTAAATCCTCCCCCAAACTTAAATTACACAGTCCCTTGTGTAATAAAAGTATGAAGAAAGATTTTAGAATCAATCAAAAATAAACATGCTATGGATAATACAATGATAGGGTGAAGAAATTAGCTCATGGATTGGTGAAGTAGGAGGTGACTAATGCGTCCATGGTCTCTTTGGTGTAGTTGGACTCGTGTGCGTCAGCCAGAGACCACTCGATCACTGACTCGACCACCGACTCGATCGCTGGTTCGAGTGCTCGATCGAGTCTTGTGGTCGAGCTCGATCGCGACTTCCGTTTCTCTTGGTCACCTCTTTTCTTCCTTTGCCTAGGTTCAACCAAGGATAATCTGGGAGGTTCCATGGTCATGGCTTGGCTTGGCTCCATTCTCAAAGAGCTGCTTCTTTTCAACTTGCTTGACCTATGCTTAGCTTTCCTTGAAGATGATCCAGCAACCTTACTTTGGAGTTCCTTGATTTGATCCTTCATTTCACTCATAGAACCAGATAGCTCCTTGACCGTCCTCTTCAAAGTCTTGATGGTTTTGTCTTGGAACTTATTCCACTTTTGAAGGATGCTGAGGTGCTTGTGAGCTTCCTTTAGGCCTTGGCTTTGCCTTGAATCTGTGGAGTATTCCTGGAAATGGAAAATGTTTGGTGCATACTCCTCCAGTTCGTCCACTTCTTCCTCTTCTTGTTCTGGTTCCTCTTCTTCTTGAATGATTTCGGCCTGAGGCATGTAGAGGAGGTCCGTTGATGGCCAAAAGTCGATGTTGTTTCCGGTCCTGATCTTTGTGGAGATTGTGTTGGGGAGAATCATCTGAGAATCACCAACAGCTGGGTGAACAAATTTATAGAAGTAGCATTCATTCACCCTTTCGTTGTCTAGGAAATGGGTTCGTGTTAGATGCGGAATGTCTATCCATCTAGGACCATGCTCCATTGAACTAAGCTCCACACCACATGCGACTAGGATTGGGGTAACTATGCCGCCAATACTCAGCTCGCCCTTGCTACCCTTTTTGTGCAACCGTAGTGCCCAATCTTGGTAATACATCATCTGATCAATCACAACGCTCGAAAGGCTTGTATCGGACCTATCTCCCTTTAGAACCGTGCCATCCCTGGTGCAGCTTAGGACTCCTCCAAGAGCCAAATCAAGCAATTGTAATTCGCCATCATTGATGTTCCCCGTGACCTTCCTAGCAAACAGAGTGCTAGCTATGGATTTGTGGAAATACCTCAAAACGGGGCTCCTGATTTGTGTACTCTTGGACCTAGAAGAAGAATATGGTTTTGCTCCACCAATTGTTTCCCACAACGCTAGGAGCTCACGTTTTTCAAAATCTTGGGCAGTTCCCGTTCCGCTTGGAAACCCATACACAACGTCGATCTCCTTGAAGGTTAGCGCATATTGTTTGTCTATGACCGTGAATGTGATGAAGCCTGTACCACCATCTGAAACGTAAACCGGTTCGTCCTCATAGAAGTGAACTTGCAAGGAGGCCAAGAAGTAGCATGTTTCATCCTCATATGCATCCATGCTCAGCTTCATGAATGTGTCTAGGTGACACATTTCGAATAAGAAGTCAACATCTCTCTTGATTCCGAGCTTCTTCATTGTCTCCGGATGTGGGAAACGGGTGCCAGCAAAAGTCATCTCCTTGAAGATTTTGCAGAGTTCTTCAGCGGAAGTGTCTTCTTCCCCTTTCCTTGTGGTTGCTCATCTTCCTCTTCTTCCTCCTCGTCCATGGGTGCTACTGGTCGTTTTCCTCTTGCTATTGCATGCCTATCTCTCGAATATTCGTCAGCCATGGGTGGCTCTTCTTCGCCTTCAGCAACCGCCATAGGCTCAGCTTCTCGACCGTGAGCTCGACCACGAGCTCGACCATGAGCTCGATCTCTGGATCGAGTGGTCGATCGAGTGGGAGATCGAGTTGGAGAGTGAGTGATGTTCTCAATCTCCATATGTTCTGGTTCTTGTGCTGCGGATTGTCTCACCCTCCGGAAGCTTCTTGCCATTGCTTCAGCAGATGAACGACAGGCTGGTTCCCTTCTTGGAGAGCTCTTGGGCTTGGTGAAAAGGAACTGATTAATCATCTTCAAAGATCCTGGATAAATGCAACTCAAAACCGAAAATGAGATGGCTAAGGGAGCCTTTGCCGAAAACAAAGAGGTTTTAGGGAGACTTAATCAGAAAAGAGAGAGAGTTGCAAGAGTTTAGTAAATGAGAGGGGTGAGAGATTGTTGAGGCAAACCACTTGCTTTTATAGGCATGGAGGGATGCAATAGGACAAGGAGGAGCGTGTGTAGCAAATTCGAATTTGAATTCGAATTTTTGAACATCATTTACGCTCCACTCGATCAAGCACATGGTGAATGACATCGAGTGGGCCATCGAGTCAGCCCTTGTCCCCTTGACCGTGAATTCAAATTTTTGGCTCTTTCTTGGAGTGACTCGATCAAGTGGATCGAGTGGGCCCTCGAGCCAACTCTTGTCGGCTACTTGGTTGGAGATCGGAGATTCAAATTCGAATTTGGGCGCCTTTTGATTCACAGCTCGACTATGGGGGTCGAGTAGGCCAATCGAGTTAGGTCCTGTCGGGTGCTTGTCGGAGATTTGACCAATTTTGAATTGTACTCGATTGTCGGTTCGAGTTGCTTTCTTCTTTGTCACCCACTTGATGTAGAGTTTGGATTATCCATATGAATGGATCAATCTTGTAGCTTTTAAACCTTCTAGAACCGGTATGCACATCGCCAGGAGTACCAAATCGTAGCTAGAGCGATCAATCATGTTTATGGCTTCAACGTCATTATTAGCATTATCCATGGTATGACCTAACTGTTTGATCACCGACTTTGCAAACATGATGTTGATCTTATGTCCTCCACAAGTAAAAATCTTTGGCTTTGATGTTTCTTTGAGATTTGTCTCTTCCTTTTGAGATGAAACTGTAAACTCTGACTTCATTTCTAAAGTTCCACCTTCTGAGCTAGCTTGTGAACTGCTACAAGATTCAGAATACTTAGAGAAACATCGACCATTCTCATTCCCATGTCCTCGGTCGAGTGGGCAGTCGAGTCAGACTGGATGGACGCTGGACTCGATGTTGGACTTGACGTTGGACTCGATCAGGCGGATCGAGTCGTCGATCGAGTCACATATTCACCTTCTTTGTTCCTTCCTCTCTAACGTCTCCACCACCCTGTTACTCTTAACTCATTCATTGTCCCCTAAACACCAAAAACACTAAAAAACAAACCATAAAACCCAAAACCAACAAATGCAAAAGAAAGAAACAACAAGAATGAAAGTTATATAAACAGGGATAGACATGGTACTTCCTCCTAAGTGAGCTTGTTTAAAGTCACTGAGCTTTACTTGTTACCCTCTTATGCTTTGGGCGGTTCACCGAGAGAAACTGAAGTTCCTTCTTGAATGATCATATCAGCCATGTATTGCTGAACCCGCTGCCCGTTCACCGTAAACTCAGTCCCATCTTTTCTTACCAGGGTAATAGCACCATAGGGCAGTACTTCCTTGATGTCAAATGGGCCGGACTATCTCGATTTCAGCTTTCCCGGGAAGAGTTTTAGCCTGGAGTTGAATAGCAGGCAGACTGTCGTGTACTTTAAGGTGTCCTTCGATTCGGGGGGCGACTTTTCTTTGAATATGTAAAAATGAAGGTCCTCCCAGGGGCTCAATGCGATGGAAGGGTTGGATTTTCTTTGAATATATAAGCCAAGAGTCAAAGATCCCGATTGGACTACACGGTGGAGCAGATTCTTTTAATAGCGGTTGCTAGTCAAAATCATAAGCCGAGCACAAGCCTACCTGCGTACTAGATTCTAATTATATCAAAACCCAAGGGTTGTTCGGACTGGTACGATCTTGACTTTGACTCCGACCCCCGAAGTCAGGTATGACGCTCCTATAATCATATGATGAATGTTTTAGAGGACCTGCAGGTCGTGAAGGGGATAAGAAGGACTCTTGGTGAAAGGATTTTTTCTGACCTTTCAAATCCTCATCAACTAACTAGTTAATGAGACTTCTCCAGAAGAGTCTTCTTTTGAATGCCTTGAGGAGCTCCTCTTTTTATCAATCGTAACAAAGTAGAAATGATTTCTTCTTGTAGGGACGACCGACTTGGAATTGGAATGCAATGTTGGCATTAACATTCCTTTTTTCAACTTCAGGACTTTAGTGTTTCGGATTCAAATCCTTTTTTGGTTCCCGGCTTACTCTAAGCTAGACAAATCCCTTCTTTCAAAGTCACTAGAAAGATAATAAAAGAATCAAAAGGTCTAATGAGCTAACCAATCCTCCTATCCTATGGGAATGCTTTCCTAAACTCTGATTGCTCTTGCCGACTCGGAACGAAAAGATAGCGAGGGATTGAGAGATTCCTCGTTGGATTGGGAGACCAACTCGGAAAGAAAGAAAGAGGCTTGGATGCTAGGGATAGCTTAAAGAACGAGTACCGGGAGAAAGGACCTTCTTTTGAGGAATGAGGATTAGGAAGCTTACTCATAGAAAATGAAGTTGGCACCTACTAAACCAAGTGCCTGAAAAGGGGTAGTGAAAAAGGAGAAGGCAATCTCGGATTGTTCAGACACTGCCTTGGGTTCATTACCCGTTGAGAAGGCAGTAGAAGAGGTAGCATTGGCAGACCAAAGCAAAGACGGCTGGGGATTCTTCATAGCATAGCAAGAAGGAAGGGCGTGCTTAATATATAAAGACTAGTAGAGGCAGTAGAGGTCCTTCACCATGAAGATTGTATGCTTTCCTTTTCACTCAACAATGAAAGCTAAACGAAACCGATTCCAATCTCTTTTCCATTCAGAAAGAGAATCGATTATGTAGCTCACAGAAGGAGTGATCAAAGAAGTTGACTAAGTGAATGGGAATCCGATAGCTCTACCAGCCTTGGAAGAGTAGTCAGAGGCAATTCGCTAATATTGAACCTTTTCTATCATCTTTCTTTCCTCAAGCATGAAACAGAGTTGAGCGGTAGGCATTCCTTTCCATTACAGTGGGAAAGCGTATGCGAGTCATAGAGTTCTTCCAGTAAGGTTTGAGGTCACAGGTACCGATGCAGTGGAAAAGGAAAACTAGGATATAAACAAGACCCATTTGTTTCAAGTTTAGGGCCCCTAGTGTTACAAGCTACTGCTTGCGAAGGGAAGAAAGAGTTGCTAAAGCTCCATGAAAATAGTCTCCTTAAGATAACCATGCAGGAATTTCTAAAAGTTCTGTTAGGTTCTTAGTAGCAGTCGGCGACCTTCTCTTCTTTTACTTCACATAGCTTTTCGTCTCCTTGATAGCAAAGTTCTCCAAAAGTATGAAAAGCAGGAGGACTTTGTACCATCCATTCCAGTGTAGTTGAATTCAGTTCAAGAGCCCAAGGACTCGGAGCACATCTTTTGTTATTTCCACTGCTTAAAGTGATTGTTACGACCACGAAGAAACAACAAATCCCAACTACGGATATATAAGAGCCAAAAATGGAAAGGGCATTTCATCCAGCGTAAGCATCCGGATAATCTAGAATACGACGTGGCATACCTGGAAGCCCTAAGAAATGCATAGGAAAGAAGGTCAAATTAACCCCGGAAAAAAGTGATCCAAAAATGGATTTGACCTAAAGTTTCAGGGTATGTCCGACCAAAGATTTTACCCACCCAATAGTAAAATCCTGCAAATAAAGCAAAAACGGCTCCCATAGAAAGTACATAATGGAAATGTGCAACCACATAATAAGTATCATGTAGAGCAATGTCTAGCCCTGAATTTGCCAGGACTATTCCAGTGAGTCCTCCTATGGTGTTTTGTATTGTATCGAACCCCCCCCCCCCCACATGGTAGCGATCCAACTAAAGATTTTGATTCCAGTCGGGACAGCTTTGATCATGGTAGCTGCGGTGAAGTAGGCACGGGTATCTACGTCTAAGCCCACAGTAAACATATGATGAGCCCAAACAAGAAATCCTAAGACACCAATACTGATCATGGCATAAACCATGCCTAGATACCCGAAGACCGGTTTTCCCAAAAAAGTCGAAACGATATGACTTATGATACCGAATCCAGGCAGAATGAGAATATACACCTCTGGATGACCGAAGAACCAAAAGAGATGCTGGTATAAAATTAAGTCTCCCCCTCCAGCGGGATCAAAAAAGGTTGTATTAAAGTTTCGATCGGTTAATAAAATGGTAATTGCCCCTGCCAGTACCGGGAGTGATGATAAAAGTAGGAATGCTATCACTAGAACAGACCACACAAATAGGGGTAATCTATGCATAGTCATTCCAGGTCCACGCATGTTGAAGATAGTTGTTATAAAATTGATAGAACCTAAAATGGATGAAACACCAGATAGATGAAGACTAAAAATTGCTAAATCAACTGCTCCTCCAGAATGACTGGTAATACCACTTAAGGGCGGATAGACCGTCCACCCAGTGCCGCTACCTACTTCTACTAAGGCTGAGCTTAATAGGAGCAAGAGACTTGGTGGCAACAACCAGAATGAAATATTATTTAATCGTGGAAATGCCATGTCAGGTGCACCTATCAGAATCGAAACAAACCAATTACCAAATCCACCTATCATCGCCGGCATAACCATAAAAAAGATCATTAAAAAGCATGAGCTGTTATTAAAACATTATAAAGTTGATGATTCCCACCAAGAATTTGATCGCCGGGTCGTGCTAATTCCATACGAATCAGTACTGAGAAGCATGTGCCCATCACTCCAGCAATGGCACCGAAAATGAAATAGACAGTCCCTATATCCTTGTGGTTTGTGGAGAACAGCCATCGAACCAGATTTTTCATAAATTTGAGATTCTTTCGTTTATTACCTTATCAGAGAGGGGTTAGGTATTTAGTAACTCGAGCATTTCTTGTTTACTTGAACAGCAAAGGAAAGGAGAGGTCGAACGGAACTTGCTGAGTGAAAGAGTTATTCTATGAAAGAAAATCTCGTAAGAGAAGAAATCTCTGACAGGTAGAAAGAGTTATCTCTTCATCCACTAAGGAAAGTGTACATTGACTTGGTCAACAACCCAAGTCTTCCTACCCTACCTTGGATATCCGCTTTCATGCTACCACTGAGCGGACTTTCCTATAAAGAATAAGATAGATTTGGCCCTATCGGGTTGGTCTTCACCGAGTCCTATAATTTTCATTCGTCCTGCAAAACGCATCTGAGTAGCGGCTGGGAAGCCTTCGATACCGGAAATCGCTTTGAGCATATTTCATATATGAACAAGTTCATTACTAGCATGGGGCACTGCCAAGGGAGTGAGGACTTGAGCACTTGCTGAAGTGCTGGTTCTTCCAAGATTCCTTTGCATTTCTCGTGGACGAACTACTTTCTTTTAGTTTTCGCTTTGACTTCACACTTCTCCATATTTAGTTTATACTAATAGGTAGGCTACTCTAATCTTCCAGGATCACTTTTCTAGTTCCATCATTTGATTTGCTTTTGTTTCCTCATCGAGACAAAGCATAATAATAAGCAATGGAGATCCATGAAGCCATGATAGAGTTTTCACCTGATTCATACAGTACAGAAGGACGATAGCCTTTAGTCAAAATTCCTTATAGTAAGTGAATTATGACCCGACTTTCACTTCCGAAGAGGGAATTCCTGTTGATGTCAAACTCTTCCTCTCCTTTCAGTTGAGCTAGTTCTTTCTTCTCTGCTATAAGCTAACAACTGTGTTCTTACTTTCCACTTACTTTCCTGCAGTCCCATCTTATTAGATAAAGGGAACAGAAGAAAGAAATAGATATCTTTCAATGTGGGGAATCCTTACCTTAGCTGTCTTTACTTTCCTTGTTTAAAAGGCATCCAATTCAATGTTTCATAACTATTTGTTTATGGGGAATCGATGAAAGCCCACAGAAGGGAACAAGCCTACCCATCATCAAAGCAAGCCCAAATGCTTGAATGACCTCATTGTCACTTCATCCCTCTCCTTTCAGTCGAGTCACTCCGAGGAACGCCAGTCTCCTCGACTGAGAGGAACGCCTTACTCCTCAATATAGTCTATGAGAACATTTTTCTGACCAACTCTCATGGCTTTAGGAGGAAAATCAACAACCTAAGCTAGCTCCCGCCTTCTTCCGGATTTGCTCCTAAATTCCAGCTATGATTGACCTTTCGAATGAATGAAGTTAGAAGTGGCGGGCTGATCTGACCTGCGCGTCTGCCTTCCTGGATGGAGACAAGCTATGCAAGAAGGGATGTCGGCATTAACACAGAATCACACTTGGGACTTAGTTCCCGCATCACCTGACATGAATCTTCTCGGTTGTAAATGGGTTTTCAGAGTGAAACTGAATGCAGATGGGTCCCTTGACAAACTCAAAGTACGCTTGGTTGCAAAAGGGTGATGAAGTAGCAGCTATGAACACTGGTTGTCTTATACTCCCACTGCCAGACAAAACTAGTAATAAAGATATGGAATCCGCTTTTCCAGAACTGCTTGACTCCCGGGTATCACTTGAAGTTTAAGCATAAGGACTTTGCCTTACCTGAACACAAGCACTCGTACGATTGGTTCAATCCATAGGAGCTATCCTGTGCCTACTTCTTGCCTACTATATAGTGGGTATTCCCCTACAGAGACGCTTGCTCCAAAGACTTCCACAGCACCAATTCCGGCTACTTCTGCCACGTCTCTAACGAATTATCTCTCGAGCTTTCAATGCTAGAGCCATTCCCGCGGGAGAAGAACTTACTATAATAGGGAATCTAGCTTGAAAGACTTGATCGGTAGTGCCAGTCATTCCCTACCTTGCTTGTGCAGTATGCGGATGAAGAGTTCAGGACTTGATCGCCACCCTTGAATTCCTTGGGAAGGATCTTCTTGTCATGGAAAGTTTTAGTTTTTTCCTTGTAGACTTTAGAACTTTCATAGGCTTCAAGCCTGATCTCTTCCAGCTCGTGCAAATCCATTGCTCTCTTTTCCTGGGCAGTCTTGATATCAAGGTTCAATAGCTTAGTTGCCCATAAAGCTTTGTACTCCATTTCTACAGGTAAATGGCATGCTTTTCCATACAGCAACTGGAATGGAGATCTCCCTATTGGCGTCTTGAATGCTGTTCTATAAGCCCAGAGAGTGTCATCAAGCTTGACTGACCAATCCCGTTTTGAAACCCCCACTACTCTCGCAAGGATTGCCTTAATCTGTTTGTTGGAGACTTCTACTTGGCCACTGGTCTGAGGATGGTAAGATGTTGCAACCTTATGCTTAACCCCATGCTTCTTTAACAGATTCTCAAACAGCTTGTTAATGAAGTGAGACCCTCCATCACTAATGACTACCCTTGGAATGCCGAACCTTGGGAAAATGATGCTCTTGAACATCTTCAGTACAACCTTAGCATCGTTGGTTGGACAAGCAATTGCTTCGACCCATTTCGAGACATAATCTACAGCCACCAGTATATAGCTGTTTCCAAATGATGGTGGGTTGAAAGGACCAATGAAATCTATCCCCCATACGTCGAACACTTCAACTTCTAGTATAGGGTTCTGCGGCATCTCATTCCTTCTGCTTATATTGCCCATTCTTTGACAAGGGTCACACCTTGAGATGAAGCTCTGTACATCCTTAAACATGCTAGGCCACCATAATCCTGCTTGAAGTATCTTCTGGACAGTCTTGAAGGTAGCAAAGTGACCTCCATAGGCAGACCCATGGCAATGTTCCAGAACCCCTTTTACTTCTTCCCCAGCAATGCATGTTCTGAAGAAGCCATCCGACCCCTTCTTGTAGAGATACGGATCATCCCAGTAGTAGTGGTTCACATCTCTGAAGAATTTCTTCCGTTTATATGAATCTAAGCTCTTAGGGACTTCTCTAATAACCTTGCAGTTAACCAAGTCTGCATACCAAGGCAGATTGTCTTCTCTTAACGCTAAAGCATCGGATGTATTTCTCCTTGGGCCAGCTCGATTGGTGACTCGATCGACCACTCGATCGGTTGGTCGAGCTGTTGGTCGAGCTGGTGATCGGGTGGGAGCTCGGTCTACTGCTCGAGTTGGGGATCGAGTTGTTGAAGTCAGGATGGCTATAAGTGACTCTTCAGGCATCGAGTCGTTTATGGGCAATGTATCGTCTATCTTCATTCTTGACAAGTGATCAGCTACCCCATTTTCGATGCCCTTCTTATCAACAATCTCCATGTCGAATTCTTGAAGCAAAAGAATCCATCTAAGCAATCTTGGTTTAGTGTCTTTCTTGGCATAAATGTGCCTCAAGGCTGCATGATCTGTGTAGACAACAACCTTTGATCCTACTAGATAGCTTCTGAACTTCTCAAAAGTAAACACAACCGCTAGCAGCTCTTTCTCTGTGGTTGCGTATCTCCCTTGTGCTTCATCCAATGTTCTACTCGCATAGTAGATGACATGCAGCTTCTTATCAATCTTTTGTCCCAAGACAGCTCCCACTGCATAATCAGATGCATCACACATAATTTCAAATGGATAGTCCCAGTTAGGAGCTTGAACTATCGGGGCTGAGATTAAGGCTGCCTTGATCCGTTGGAAGGCTTCTAAGCATTCGGAGTCGAAGTTGAACTCCATCTCCTTACAGAGCAGCCTTGTGAGTGGTCTGGCTACCTTTGAGAAATCTTCGATAAATCGCCTGTAGAACCCAGCATGGCCAAGGAAACTTCTGATATCCTTTACAGTCCTTGGAGGTGGCAACTGCATCATCACATCGATCTTCGCCTTGTCTACCTCTATTCCATTCTCAGAGATCTTGTGCCCCAAAACAATACCCTCTCTGACCATAAAATGGTATTTCTCCCAGTTTAGAACGAGGTTGGTCTCTTCACACCTAGAGAGTATCTTGCACAAGTTTAATAAACACGAGGAGAAAGAGGAGCAATACACAGAAAAATCATCCATGAAGACCTCCACCGTCTCCTCTATCAAATCCGAAAAGATAGAAATCATACACCTCTGAAAGGTTCCAGGTGCATTACAAAGACCGAACGGCATTCTCATATATGCCAATGTTCCATAAGGGCAGGTGAATGTGGTTTTTTCTTGATCATTAGGGTGTATAGGGATCTGGAAAAATCCGCTATACCCATCTAGAAAGCAATAATAGGGATGGTTTGCTAGCCTTTCCAACATCTGGTCAATGAATGGCAATGGGAAATGGTCTTTTCTAGATGCAGTATTTAGTTTCCTGTATTCTATGCACATTCTATGGCCAGTGATTGTTCTAGTGGGAATGAGTTCATCCTGATCATTTTTAACAACGGTCATTCCACCCTTTTTAGAAACACAATGCACAGGTGATATCCAAGTGCTATCAGATATGGGGTAAATCACACCAGCTTCTAACAACTTAAGAATTTCCTTTTTAACAACCTCTTTCAAGTTTGGATTCAACCTTCTTTGAGGTTCAATGCTAGCATATGATTCGTTTTCAAGGTGAATTCTATGAGTGCATAAGCTAGGTGAAATTCCTTTGATGTCATATAGTGAATACCCTATGGTTCTTCTAAACTTTTTCAATTTGGTCAATAGCAAGTGCACTTCATCATCATTCAGTTTAGCGTTGACTATGACTGGATAAGTGGAATTAGGGCCTAGAAAAGCATACCTTTTCCCTGTTGGAAGTGCTTTGAGATCAACCTTTGGGGCCTTTAGTTCGGACCAATCGTCAGATGCGTGTAATGGTGGCTCGTTCTTCGACTCGTTCAATGACTCGATCGAGTGATCGAGTGGGGTGGTCGAGCTGTCCTGTTGAGTTTGAGATGATCCATCTTCGATCGATCCAATGACTTCCGTGTTCAACCCATTAAGATTTTCAAACATTTCTGATCCTTCTATGGCCTTGTGTGAGTCTAAAAGCATCTCATAGCCCAGACTCTCCTTGTTTAGAAACCCATCATTACCACCTTTGGTCAATGTAGTCTGCAGATGGTCCTCTTCATTTAGTTCTTCCAGCAGCTCATCAGCAAGTTGATCCATCTCTTCAATCCAGAAAAGCTGACCTTCTATTGTGGGTTTCTTCATGGCATCCTTAATGTCAAACTTCATCTGGAAGTCTTTTCCCAGGTTGAGTTCAATCTTTCCTTTCTTGACATCGATGATTGCTCCAGCTGTAGCCAGGAAAGGTCTTCCCAATATCAGGGGGTCTCTAGGTTCCTCATCCATTTCTAATACCACAAAGTCTGTCGGGATATCCACATATCCGATCCGTAGGGGTAGATCTTCTAGTACGCCATGTGGTATTCTTACCGACCTATCAGCCAATACCAAAGAGATGTTGCAATCCTTGTACTTACTAAACCCCAATCTCTTGGCCACTGAAAGAGGCATAAGGCTTATTGAAGCGCCTAGGTCGCAAATACAGTTTTTGAAGCTCAATGGCCCAAGGGAGCAAGGCAAAGTGAAACACCCAGGATCTCCTTGCTTCTGGATTGCTCTCTTCTGGACAATAGCGCTGCATTCTTAACTTAGCACTACTATTCCTTGCAGCTCTTGAATCTTTTCTGTCAATATATCTTTGAGAAACTTTTGATATGGAGGTATCAGCATAAAAGCATCTAAGAGAGGCATCTTGACCTCAATTTCACCCATCTGCTTAGCAAAGAGAGCCTTATACTTTTCCATCTTCCCTTTCCTGAACCTGGTTGGAAATGGAAGCTTGGGTTTGTATGGAGGAGGAACAAAGCATGTCTCCGTTTTTTCTGAAGCAAATGGTGTTCCAGCAATGTGGGTATGCACTCGATCATCGACTCGATCAGGGGATCGAGTTGGTTCTGGAAGTTGAACTTGAGTGTTGACTCTATCAGGCACCATTATCTCTATTACAAGTTTTAATAAATTATGGGTTTGTGTTCTTCATGTTCTTCATATGTTCTAAGTAACTTTCTTAGTAGTTGTTAAGTTTTTGATATAGTTTCTTTGGTAATTGTTAGTCTCCATACCCTTGTCTATTCTTATTACAAGTTTTATAATTTTCTGGGTTTATGTTCTTGTTTTGAAATCTAGATTCTTTCCATTATATTTAGTTTCTGTTGTTTCTTTGTCACTTGTTGCTCTTTTCATCCTTATCTTTCGGATTATGCATGTTATAGTATTTTCTGGGTTTGTGTTCTTGATGTTCTTCATGATTTCTGAGTAGTCTTTTAGGGTTCTTAATGCTAGTTCCTTTCTGATCACTTGGAATTAGAATCCAGATATTTCCACACTCAAAAAGTGTATCATGAAATGTCTGAACCAACTAATTCCATAGATTTACATTTCTAGCCTAAGAGATTAGATGTCTAGAGTGTTTATTGGCTTTAATAGACTGAGTCTTACTGCCTGTTAGGTTAGATTTCGCTAATGAGAATTAGGTCTGAAACTAGCTTAGCTTGATGGTTTCTATCATGAGAATAAATTAATCAACTTCTGGTTCTATTGTCTAGGGGTTAGTTCATTGTTTGAGTTTGTTAAACACCTAGGTTGATTGAAGAAGAGTTGCTGACCCATTACCCCCATCCTTAGGAGCTTTTACTTCCTAATATCAATTCTGTTTCCTTGCTTACTTGCTCTCTTATCATTGATATTCGATTTTTGTTAGTCTTTCATTCTGTTGCTTGTTAGCTTATATTAGTTACAATCATATCTTTGTCAGATTCTTGCATATGCTTTCTATTGATTTAAGTTTAATTTTATTATCGTTTTCCGGTTTATCGGTTGGAAACCCTTAACGAGTAAAGGAGAGATCCTAAAGATTAAAGACTATGGTCGGAAACGGTTTAGATTACTGGCCGGATCTCGTACTCGATATCACTTCGGTGGTATGGAAAACACAATGCCACGAACTTGAGAGCTGATACTTTTGTGATCAAACAAACATATTGCTTGGCTTGACTTAACTGATTTGATCATATCTTATCTGTTAGCATCACACCCAATTGGATTGACACCTATTGTATTACAATGACATGATAATGCATTAGGCAATTGATACGAAAAAGTCTATTATCAATTTGGCGCCGTTGCCATTTGGGTGTTCGTTTGTTACGTTTAAGATTTCTGATCTCTTAAGATCAAGTTCTTTTTCTCACCAATTCGTTTAACTGATTTGGTTGTTCTTTCTCTGTTTGGTGATTCAGGTACAACACGCCCATACCACTCGACCAGCAGCTCGACCCACCGATCGAGTGCTTGATCGAGTCACCGATCGAGCCATGTTTCCATTACCTGCATGCACACCAGATCGCACGGCAACCAAGATCTCATTCGTTATCTCGACAACATCAACCGTCTACCCCAACAGTTGAGAACACAACGAGACCACCACCACGCCAATCCGCACGAGCCAATCCCTATGGCGAATCAACCTATCAACCAGGACGAACCACCTCAGGGTCCCCCAAGGCGGCTCCGATACATTGGTGCAGGCGATGCACCTAACACACACACACAGCGGCATGGCATTCTACCTTCCGCTGTCCAAAACAACAATTTTGAGATTAAGAGCAGCTTGATCTCTATGGTCCAGAACAACAAATTCCATGGTCTCCCCATGGAGGATCCCCTTGATCATCTGGACGAGTTTGACAGGCTCTGTAGCCTCTGCAAAAATCAATAGCGTTAGTGAAGACGCATTGAAGCTGCGCCTCTTTCCTTTCTCCCTCGGTGACAAAGCCCATCTATGGGAAAAGACTCTTCCTCATGGCTCCATCACCTCTTGGGAGGAATGCAAACGTGTCTTCCATGCCAAGTTTTTCTCCAACTCCCGAACTGCTAAACTTCGAAATGAGATATCCGGCTTTGCTCAGCGAAATGGCGAGTCCTTCTGTGAAGCCTGGGAGCGATTCAAAAGCTATCAATCTCAATGTCCTCATCATGGTTTCAGCAACGAATCCATTCTTAGCATCCTTTACAGAGGAGCTCTTCCAAAAATCCGAATGCTTCTTGATACTGCCAGCAATGGAAACTTCTTGAATAAGGATGTCGATGAAGGCTGGGAGTTAGTCGAAAACCTTGCTCAATCAGATGGAAATTACAATGAAGATTATGATCGCGGAATCAGGGGGAGTCATGATTCTGAAGAGAGGCATCGGAAAGAAATGAAAGCCATGAATGAGAAGTTAGATAAGCTCCTCCAAGCCCAGCAGCGACATGTTCATTTTGTTTCTGAGGATGAACAGCTACAACTTCAGGATGGGGGGATTGATCACCAAGAAGAGATTAGCTACATCCAGAACCAAGGTGGATACAACAGAGGTTACAACAACTATCGGCCCAATCCGAACTTGTCCTATCGGAATACAAATGTGGAAAACCCCCAGGACCAAGTCTACCCTCCTCAGCCACAACAACTTCCGCCACGGCCTTTCGTTCCTTACAATCAGCCTCACGGTTTTGTCCCTAAACCACAATTTTAAGGCGGCTACAAACCGCAAGGTGCAATGGGTCCTCCGGGTTTTCAAAATCAACGCCCACCAATACAGCCTAACCCGGAAGCAGACATGAAGACTATGCTCCAACAACTACTCCAGGGTCAAGCATCCAATGCTCTAGAGATCTCTAAAAAACTTGCCGACGTCCACACAAAGATTGACTGCTCTAACAATGATCTCAACTGCAAGTTCGAAACACTTAACTCCAAAGTCAAACACCTGGAAGGCAACACCGCCTCTACTTCTTCTCCAGCCCCTCCAGGACAACTTCCAGGGAAATCAATACAAAACCCGAAAGATTTCCATATCAATGCCATCACATTGCGGAGTGGCCGAGCACTATCTACCCCCCAACGACCTACCAAAATCACTGAGGACAGTGATGAACAGGATGGGGAGGATTTATGTCAAAATGAAGCCAATAAGGATAGGCTCGACCAACGACTCGACCAACTACTCGATCCGCAAGACAGAGTCGTTGATCAAGCTCGACAGACAGGACCTACTCGATCCCATGATCGAGTGGGTGATTGTGTTGACACGCAGGATGCAGTAACACCATTTGGTTCGAAGAAAAAGGAGACGTGTTTCGTTCCTCCTCCATACAAGCCTAACCTTCCATTCCCTAGTCGATTTAGACGAGAGAAAATGGAGAAGTACAAGGCACTCTTTGACAAGCAGATGAGTGATATTGAGATCAAAATGCCTCTGTTAGATGCCTTCATGCTGATACCTCCATATCAAAAGTTTTTGAAGGACAAATTGACAGAAAGAGTTAAAGAGCTTCAGGGAATGGTAGTGCTAAGTGAGGAATGCAGTGCTATCGTCCAGAAGAGAGCAATCCAGAAGCAAGGCGATCCCGGTTGTTTCACCTTGCCCTGCTCCCTTGGGCCGTTGAGCTTTCTTTATTGGAGACTTCTACTTGGCCACTGGTCTGAGGATGGTAAGGTGTTGCAACTTTATGTTTCACTCCATGCTTCTTTAAGAGATTCTCAAACAGCTTGTTAATGAAGTGAGAACCACCATCACTGATGACTACCCTTGGAACGCCAAAGCTTGGGAAAATATGCTCTTAAACATCTTCAGTACGACCTTAGAATCATTGGTTGGGAAAGCAAAGGCTTCAACCCATTTCGAAACATAGTCTACAGCCACCAGTATATAGCTGTTCCCAAATGATGGTGGGTTAAAAGGACCCATGAAATCAATCCCCCATACGTCAAACACTTCAACTTCCAGTATAGGGTTCTGCGGCATCTCATTCCTTCTGCTTATATTCCCCATTGTTTGACAGGAGTCACACTTAGAGATGAATCTGTGAGCATCCTTGAACATGGTAGGCCACCACAATCCTGCTTGAAGTACTTGATATCTCTGTATTTTACTTGTTTTAAGCATACATTGATAACTCATCTCGCATTCTTTCCTCTTTCATTTGCACCATTTATAGTCACTAGCTTCTGTTTTGCATTCTTTAGACATCCTTGCATCGGCATTGCATACATATCTTGCATAAGGTGTTGAAACAGGTGATGTGGAGTCACTAATGGATTAAGGGAGGAATGGAGGTTTAAAACATGGACAAAGATCGGTCAAGAAGCACAGGAGCAAGAGGGAGAAGGCAACTCGACCAACCACTCGATCAGGACGACAAAGTCAAGGATGCATGATGCAGAGAAGGAAGCCACTCGATTGACCACTCGATCGGCCCGATCGAGTGCATACAACAAGACAAACAAAGAGGACTCGATCACGCACTCGACCTGTTTGATAGAGTCGACACACAAAGGGAGCTCGATCAAGCACTCGACCAAGCTGATCGAGTTGAGCCACCGAATCCTATTTTGTCCTCTTCTGTTTTAGGGTTTTGCAACTCTCACTATAAATACTCCCCTTAAGCCATTTGTTGAAGATATACGTTTTTGCCTAGGTTTTCTCTCTAGTTTCACCAAGAACAATCTTATTTTGTAATACAGATTTCTTCTAAGTTTTTAAGTTTTTGTTATAATTCCTTTCATAGTTATTACTCTTCATACAACTGTCTATCTATTGTGCAAGTTTTAGAATTTTCTAGGTTTGTGTTCTTGGTTTGAAATTTAGATTGTTCCCAAAATATTTAGTTTCTGTTGTTGATTCTTTGGCATTTATAACTACTCTCATTCTTATCTTTCGGATTATGCAAGTTTTAGTCTTTTCTGGGTTTGTGTTCTTCATGTTCTTCATGTTTTTGATGAGTTGTGAGTAGTTTTCTAGGATTCTTGAGGATGTGATAGGTTAGTGGCAAATCCTTGGTCTCCTAGGTCGTTTAAGCTTAGAATTTCATGATTCCCTTATGGATTAGTGTCCTTAATGCTAGTTTCCTTCTGATCAATTGGAATTTGAGCCCAAACATTTCAACACCCAGAAAGTGTTTCATGAAATGTTTGAACCAACTAATTCCATAGATTTACATTTCTAGCCTAAGAGATTAGATGTCTAGAGTGTTTATTGGCTTTAATAGGCTGAGTCTTATTGCCTGCTAGGTTAGATTTCACTAATGAGAATTAGGTTTGAAACTAGCTTAGCTTGATGATTTCTGTCATGAGAATGAATTAGTCAGTTTTTGAGCCTATTGTCTAGGGTTTAGCTCATTGTTTGAGTTTATTAAACACCTAGGTTGATTAAAGAGGAGCCACTGACCCATTACCCCCATTCTTAGGAGCTTTTATTTCTCTGAAATCTTCTGTTGCTTTGCTTACACTTTGCTGTTCTTATTAAGATTTTGTTCTTGTTAGTCATTTATTATGTTGCTATTCTCTACTTTGATAGCTTTGTTAGTTCATGATAGCTAAGATTAGTGTTCTAGTTTCTGTCCTTATTAGTTCTTGTTCATGCTTTCTATTGATTTAGTTTTCTGGTTTATCGGTTGGAAACCCTTAACGAGTAATGGAGAGATCCTAGAGATTTAAGACTAAGGTCTGAAACGGTTCAGATTACCGGCCAGATCTCGTACTCGATATCATCTAGATCATATGGGAAACACAATGCCACGAACTTGAAAACTGATACATCCGTGATTTAACAAACATATTGCTTGGCTTGACTTAACTAATTTGATCACATCCTATCTGTTAGCATCACACTCATTTGGATTGATATCTATTGTATTGCAATGACATGATAATACATTAGGAAATTGATAGCAAAAATCCTATTATCAATTTGGCGCCGTTGTCATTTGAGTGTTCGTTTGTTACATTTAGGATTTCGGATCTCTTAAGATCAAGTTCTTATTCTCAACACTTCTATTACTGACCTAGTTGTTCTTTCTCTGTTTTGTGATTCAGGTAAAATTCGATTACACCGCTCGACCACCTACTCGACCTACGACTCGATCGGCCTGATCGAGTGCTTGATTGAGTCGACGCTCGAGTCACTTTCTTTTACCTGCATGCACACCAGATCGCAAGGAAACCAAGATCTCATTCGTTATCTCGACAACATAAACCGCTTACCACAACGGTTGAGAGCGCAACGAGACAACGCCCGAGTCGATCAACAAGATCCAATCACTATGGCACATCAACCTGTACAACAGGACGAACCACCTCTGGTTGCACCAAGACGACTCTGATACATTGGCGCAGGAGATGCACCTAACACACACACTCAGAGACATGGAATTATACCTCCTGCGGTCCAGAACAATAACTTCGAGATTAAGAGCAGCTTGATCTCTATGGTCCAGAACAACAAATTCCATGGTTTACCAATGGAGGATCCACTCGATCATCTCGACGAGTTTGACAGGCTCTGTAGCCTCTGCAAAATCAACGGAGTTAGTGAAGACGCATTGAAACTGCGACTATTTCCTTTCTCCCTCGGTGACAAAGCCCATTTATGGGAAAAGAATTTACCTCATGGATCAATCACTTCCTGGGATGAATGCAAACGAGCTTTCCTTGCTAAGTTCTTTTCCAACTCCAGAACGGCTAAACTTCGGAATGAAATATCTGGATTTGCTCAGCGAAATGGCGAGTCCTTCTGTGAAGCTTGGGAGAGATTCAAGAGCTACCAATCTTAATGTTCTCATCATGGATTCAGCAATGAATCTCTTCTTAGCACCCTATACAGAGGAGCTCTTCCCAAAATCTGAATGCTTCTCGATACTGCCAGCAATGGCAACTTCTTGAATAAGGATGTCGATGAAGGCTGGGAGTTAGTCGAAAACCTAGCTCAATCAGATGGGAATTACAATGAAGATTATGATCACGGAATCAGGGGGAATCATGATTCTGAAGAGCGGCATCGGAAGGAAATGAAGGCCATGAATGAGAAATTAGATAAACTCCTTCAAGCCCAGCAGAGGCATGTTCATTTAGTTTTTGAGGAAGAGCCGCTCCAACTTCAGGATGGGGGGATTGATCACCAGGAAGAGATTAGCTACATCCAGAACCAAGGTAGTTACAACAAAGGTTACAACAACTATCGACCAAATCCAAACTTATCATATCGGAGTACGAATGTGGCTAACCCACAGGACCAAGTCTACCCTTCTGCACCGCAACCTCCTACCAAACCTTTCATCCCCTACAATCAGAATCAGGCTTTCGTTCCCAGGTCGCAGTTTCACGGTGGTTACCAACAACAAGGAGCAATGGGACCACCGGGTTTTCATAATCAACGACCACAGCTACCAATCAACCAGGATCCAGACATGAAAAACTATGCTTCAGCAACTCCTACAAGGCCAAGCCTCCAGTGCTCTAGAGATGTCTAAAAAACTGGACGACGTCCACACAAAGATTGACTGCTCTTACAATGATCTGAACTACAAGTTCGAAACACTTAACTCAAAAATCAAACACCTGGAAGACAACACCGCCTCTACTTCTTCTCCAGCCCCTACCGGACAACTTCCAGGGAAATCAATCCAAAACCCGAAGGATTTCCACATCAATGCCATCACATTGCGGAGTGGCCGAGCACTACCTACCCCCCAAAGACCTACCAAGGTCACTGAGGAAAGTGACAACCAAGATGGGGAGGATTTATATCACGATAAAGCTAAGACTGATAAGCTCGACTGGCAGCTCGATCACCTACTCGATCGGCTCGATCGAGTGCCTGATAGAGTCAACACTCGAGTTCAACTTCCAGAACCAACTCGATCCCCTGATTGAGTCAATGATCGAGTGCATACCCACATTGCTCGAACACCATTTACTTCAGAGAAAATGGAGACATGCTTTGTTCCTCCTCCATACAAACCCAAGCTTCCATTTCCAACCAGGTTCAGGAAAGAGAAGATGGAAAAGTATAAGGCTCTCATTGATAAGCAGATGGGTGAAATTGAGGTCAAGATGCCTCTCTTAGATGCTTTTATGTTGATACCTCCATATCAAAAGTTTCTCAAGGATACATTGACAGAAAAGATTAAAGAGCTGCAGGGAATGGTAGTGCTAAGTGAAGAATGCAGCGCTATCGTCTAGAAGAGAGCAATCCAGAAGCAAGGCGACCCCGGTTGTTTCACCTTGCCCTGCTCCCTTGGGCCGTTGAGCTTTAAGAACTGTCTTTGTGATCTTGGAGCTTCAATAAGCCTTATGCCGCTTTCAGTAGCAAGGAGATTGGGGTTCAGTAAGTACAAGGCATGCAACATCTCTTTGGTATTGGCGGATAGGTCAGTTCAAATACCACATGGCGTTCTAGAAGACCTACCTCTGAGAATTGGATATGTGGATATCCCGACAGACTTTGTGGTACTAAAAATGGATGAGGAATCTAGAGATCCTCTGATATTGGGAAGACCTTTCCTAGCTACAACTGGAGCAATTATCGATGTCAAGAAAGGAAAGATTGAACTCAACCTGGGAAAGGATTTCAAGATGAAGTTTGACATCAAGGATGCCATGAAGAAACCTACAATAGAGGGTCAGCTTTTCTGGATTGAGGAGATGGATCAACTTGCTGATGAACTACTGGAAGAACTCAACGAAGAAGACCATCTTCAGACTACTTTAACAAAGAATGGGGAAGCCGGGTATTTGCACAAGGAAACATTGGGTTATGAGATGTTGTTAGACTCACACAGTGCAGTAAAAGGGTCAGAAATCTTTGAAGATCTTCTTGGGTTGAACACAAAGGTCGTTGAAGAAATTAAGGAAGAGGCATGCGAGGCTCGACCGGACCACTCGACCACCTCACTCGATCACTCGATCGAGTGCCCGATCGAGTCAATGATAGAGTCAACATTCGATGCATCCAACGACTGGTCTGAACTGAAGGCTCCTAAGGTTGATCTTAAACCACTTCCAACAGGGCTAAGGTACGTTTTTCTAGGCCCTAATTCTACTTATCCAGTCATAGTGAATGCTGAACTGAATGAGGATGAGGTGCAATTGCTATTGACTGAATTAAAAAGGTTTAGAAGAGCTATAGGGTATTCACTGGATGACATTAAGGGAATTTCACCTAGCTTATGCACTCATAGAATTCACCTTGAAAACGAATCATATGCGAGCATAGAACCTCAGAGAAGGTTGAATCCAAACTTGAAAGAGGTTGTTAAAAAGGAAATTCTTAAGCTATTAGAAGCTGGTGTGATTTACCCGATATCCGATAGTACTTGGATATCCCCTGTGCATTGTGTTCCTAAGAAGGGTGGTATGACTGTTGTGAAAAATGATAAGGATGAACTTATTCCCACTAGAACAATCACTGGCCATAGAATGTGCATCGATTATCGGAAACTGAATGCTGCATCTAGAAAAGATCATTTCCCATTCCCATTCATTGACCAGATCTTGGAAAGGCTAGCAAATCATCCTT
Organism: Turritis glabra; assembly: GCA_900406565.1. Classification (NCBI taxonomy): domain Eukaryota; kingdom Viridiplantae; phylum Streptophyta; class Magnoliopsida; order Brassicales; family Brassicaceae; genus Turritis; species Turritis glabra. The sequence continues at coordinate 14,973 of OVBN01000205.1, read as the reverse complement.
ATTATTGCTTCCTAGATGGGTATAGTGGATTTTTTCAAATCCCTATACACCCAAATGATCAAGAAAAAGCGACATTCACCTGCCCTTATGGAACATTTGCATATAGGAGAATGCCGTTTGGTCTTTGCAATGCACCTGCTACCTTTCAGAGGTGTATGATTTCTATCTTTTCAGACTTGATAGAGGAGATGGTGAAGGTCTTCATGGATGATTTTTCTGTGTATGGCTCCTCTTTCTCCTCGTGTTTGTTAAACTTGTGCAGGGTACTCTCTAGGTGTGAAGAGACCAACCTGGTGCTGAACTGGGAGAAATGCCATTTTATGGTCAGAGAGGGTATTGTTTTAGGGCACAAAATTTCTGAGAATGGAATAGAGGTAGACAAGGCCAAGGTAGATGTGATGATGCAGTTGCAACCTCCAAAGACAGTTAAGGATATCAGAAGTTTTCTTGGGCATGCTGGGTTTTACAGGCGATTTATCAAAGATTTCTCTAAGGTAGCCAGACCGATCACAAGGCTGCTCTGTAAGAAGATGGAATTCAACTTCGATTCTGAATGTTTGGAAGCTTTCCAACAGATCAAGGCGGCCTTGATCTCAGCCCCGATAGTCCAAGCTCCTAACTGGGACTATCCATTCGAAATTATGTGCGATGCATCTGACTATGCAGTAGGAGCTGTTTTGGGGCAGAAGATTGATAAGAAGTTGCATGTTATCTACTATGCTAGTAGGACCCTAGATGAAGCACAAGGAAGATATGCAACTACGGAGAAGGAGCTGCTAGCAGTTGTGTTTGCTTTTGAGAAGTTCAGAAGCTATCTAGTAGGATCAAAGGTTATTGTCTACACAGATCATACAGCCTTGAGGCACATTTATGCAAAGAAAGACACTAAGCCAAGATTGCTTAGATGGATCCTCTCGTTTCAAGAAATTGATATGGAGATTGTTGATAAGAAAGGCATCGAAAATGGAGTGGCTGATCACTTGTCAAGATTGAAGATAGACGATGCATTGCCTATAGATGACTCTATGCCTGAAGAGTCACTCATGGCCGTCCAGATTTCAACAACTCGATCACCTACTCGATTAGTTGATCGAGTGGTCGATCGAGTGCCTGATCGAGTGGGTACAACAAGTGTGAAAGCCAAAGTTTTAGCCTTAGGAGAAAACAATCTGCCTTGGTATGCCGATTTGGTTAACTACTTGGTCATTGGAGAAATCCCTAAGAGCTTGGATTCGTACAAACGAAAGAAATTCTTCAGAGACGTAAACCACTACTACTGGGATGAGCAATATCTCTACAAAAAGGGGTCAGATGGTCTGTTCAGAAGATGCATAGCTGAGGAGGAGGTAAAAGGTGTTCTGGAACATTGCCATGGGTCTACCTATGGAGGTCACTTTGCTACCTTCAAGACTGTCCAGAAGGTACTTCAAGCAGGATTCTGGTGGCCTAGCATGTTCAAGGATGCTCAGAGCTTCATCTCTAAGTGTGACCCCTGTCAAAGAATGGGCAATATAAGCAGAAAGAACGAGATGCCGTAGAACCCTATACTAGAAGTTGAAGTGTTCGACGTATGGGGGATAGATTTCATGGGTCCTTTCAACCCACCATCATTTGGAAAAAGCTATATACTAGTTGCGGTGGACTATGTCTCTAAATGGGTTGAGGCTATTGCTTGTCCAACCAATGATGCTAAGGTTGTACTAAAGATGTTCAAAAGCATAATCTTCCCCAGATTTGGCATTCCAAGGGTAGTCATCAGTGATGGAGGTTCTGACTTCATCAACAAGCTGTTTGAGAATTTATTAAAGAAGCATGGGGTAACGCATAAGGTTGCAACACCTTACCACCCTCAGACCAGCGGTCAAGTAGAAGTCTCTAACAAACAGATTAAAGCAATCCTTGCAAGAGTAGTTGGAGTTTCAAAACGGGATTGGTCAGTCAAGCTTGATGACACTCTCTGGGCTTACAGAACAGCATTCAAGATGCCAATAGGGAGAACTCCATTCCAGCTGCTGTATGGGAAAGCATGCCATTTACCTGTAGAAATAGAGTACAAAGCTTTATGGGCAACTAAGCTATTGAACCTTGATATCAAGACTGCCCAGGTAAAGAGAGTAATGGATTTGCATGAGCTGGAAGAGATCAGGCTTGAAGCCTATGAAAGTTCTAAAGTCTACAAGGAAAGAACTAAAGCTTTCCATGACAAGAAGATCCTTCCCAAGGTAATTCAAGTCTGGCGATCAAGTCCTGCTATTCAACTCCAGGCTAAAACTCTTCCCAGGAAAGCTTAAATCGAGATGGTTTGGCCCATTTGACATCCAGGAAGTACTGCCCTATGGTGCTATTACCCTGGTAGGAAAAGATGGGACTGAGTTTACATTGAACGGGCAGCGGGTTAAGCGATACATGGCTGATATGATCATTCAAGAAGGAACTTCTGTTCCTCTCGGTGAACCGCCCCAAGCATAAGAGGGTAACAAGTCAAGCTCAGTGACTTTAAACAAGCTCCCTTGGGAGGAAGTCCCATGTCTATCCCTGTTTATATAACTTTCATTCTTTTTGTTACTTTGTTTTGCTTTTGTTGGTTTTGGTTTTTATGATTTGTTTTAAGTGTTTCTGGTGTTTAGGGGATAGTGCATGAGTCAAGGGTAAGAGGATGGTGGAGACGTTAGAAGGAAAGGAGTAAGGAAGGTGATTATGTGACTCGACCATGAACTCGATATGCTTGATCGAGTCCAACCTCCGCCCAGTCTGACTCGACTGGCCACTCGACCGATGACATGAGAGTGGGAATGGTCAATGTTTCTCTAAGTATTCTGAATCTTGTAGCAGTTCACAAGCTAGCTCAGAAGGTGGAACTTTAGAAATGGAGTTGGAGCTTACAGTTTCATCTCAAAGGGAAGAGACAAATCTCAAAGAAACATCAAAGCTAAAGATTTTGCTTGTGGAAGATAATAATATCAACATTATGGTTGCAATGTTGGTGATGAAACAGTTAGGCCATACCATGGATATTGCTAATAATGAAGTTGAAGCCATAAACGCGATTAATCGCTCTAGCTACGATTTGGTATTTTTGATGTGTTTTTCCTAGTGTTTCAGGTGGTCAGGTCACATGAGGAGGGTTTGATCACAAGTTGATCGATCGAGAACAAGCAGAACCGACTCTATCACCGACTCTATCACGTGATCGAGTCCTTGATCGAGTCAGTGATCGAGTGCACCATCGAGCCTACAATCTAGTCCAATCACACAAGAGACAGCGTGGACGCTTTGGTCCCCTCCTATTTCACCAACCCTTAAGCTAATTTCTCACCTTATCATTGTACTATCCATAGCATGTTTATTGTTTTTGTTGTTGATCTTTAAATCTTTCCTCAAATTTTTATTACACAAGGGACTGTGTAGTTTAAGTTTGGGAGAGGATTTAGGATGTGTTTGCATATCATCTAAGGCATAGAAAACCCATATCTAAGGCATAGAAAACCCATAAAAATTTGAAAAATTATCGGAAAAAAAAAAAAGAGTGTTCATTTAGGATTGATGCATTTGCATAGGGGATTATGATGATTATAGCCTTGTAAGCATGCTGATGATTCATTAACTTCAATGCCCAGGTTAGTAGTTGTCTAATGCATATTGAATGAGTTTGAATATAAGACAGCTCCATGCTTTGAATGCACAATTTGATCTTCCTATCTTAATTGAAGCATGCCATGATTTGATGCATTTCCCTATCCACTTGAACCAGAACTTGACTCATAATTGTCATATCTATGCATTGAATTTGAACTCATGGATACACACATATATACTTGGATTTTCTTTCACCACTTTACCATCCTTGTCAATCCAAGTTTCCACACCATAGCCTAACCTTCTTTCAAGCCATGAATATTTACTGAGTGTGAGGCTTTTTCTGATTGAGCTTAGTAGAAAGTGTTAGGTTTGAGCCGACAAGAATAGTATCATGTGTAGTTCTATCACGTTTTTGTGGACTAGATAGAGTTAGATAGGAAGTTGATTCTGAGTTTGGGATGGGTTGAGCTTCAAAGAAAAGATTGAAAAAAGAGAAAGAACGCAAATATTAAGAACTCTAAGGAGGGGTTTTAAGAGAAAATAGCTGGTTATTCTAGTAAAGGATTTGGGAAATATTGAAATGAAAGGTTCTCGGTAAAAGAAAGAAAAAGAGAACCAAGGTTAATAATAAAAACCTCAATCCGCTAGAAGTGATAAAAATTTCAGAAAGAAACCTCTCCTAAGAGTAAGAACAATTAAAGGTGTGAGCTAAAAAGAAAACCTAATGAGAAAGGGTAGAAATAGGACCATCTTCTGGTTTAGAAATAAGAAAGCTCATTGGGTAGATGGGATTCTGTTCTTGTATGCATAAGTTGGCCCTTACCTTTTGCATTCTACTAAAGCTCAGTTCTTTTCTTGAGAGATCCTTGTTATGAATTGCTTAAACATTCTTGTCTTTTAACCTTACCCTTAGCCAAATAAGTTCATTGAATTTGTATAGCTTGATTCACAGTTTTCACTTAATGAATGTTAAAGGGATTGGTCGATCTGAATGCATGTCTAGGCTGAGATTGAAGTTAGATTGTGTTGTGAAGAGTATGGCTAAAATTTTATAAAAAGAACTCACTCACATTGCATTTTAGAACTATTAACTTGGACATTGATTTTGTCATTTCTATCAGCATGTTTTGGTTCTGAATTCCCACCTTCAACTTATTCTCCTGCTTTTGTCTTGATCAATTGCTTGAGGGCAAACAAAGACTAAGTTTGGGGGAGTTGATATCTCTGTATTTTACTTGTTTTAAGCATACATTGATAACTCATCTCGCATTCTTTCCTCTTTCATTTGCACCATTTATAGTCACTAGCTTCTGTTTTGCATTCTTTATACATCCTTGCATCGGCATTGCATACATATCTTGCATAAGGTGTTGAAACAGGTGATGTGGAGTCACTAATGGATTAAGGGAGGAATGGAGGTTTAAAACATGGACAAAGATCGGTCAAGAAGCACAGGAGCCAGAGGGAGAAGGCAACTCGACCAACCACTCGATCAGGACGACAGAGTCAAGGATGAATGATGCAGAGAAGGAAGCCACTCGATCGACCACTCGATCGGCCCGATCGAGTGCATACAACAAGACAAACAAAGAGGACTCGATCACGCACTCGACCTGTTTGATAGAGTCGACACACAAAGGGAGCTCGATCATGCACTCGACCAAGCTGATCGAGTTGAGCCACCGAATCCTATTTTGTCCTCTTCTATTTTAGGGTTTTGCAACTCTCACTATAAATACTCCCCTTAAGCCATTTGTTGAAGATATATGTTTTTGCCTAGGTTTTCTCTCTAGTTTCACCAAGAACAATCTTATTTTGTAATACAGATTTCTTCTAAGATTTTAAGTTTTTGTTATAATTCTTTTCATAGTTATTACTCTTCATACAACTGTCTATCTATTGTGCAAGTTTTAGAATTTTCTGGGTTTGTGTTCTTGGTTTGAAAATTAGATTGTTCCCAAAATATTTAGTTTCTGTTGTTGATTCTTTGGCATTTATAACTACTCTCATTCTTATCTTTCGGATTATGCAAGTTTTAGTATTTTGTGGGTTTGTGTTCTACATGTTCTTCATGTTCTTGATGAGTTCTGAGTAGTTTTCTAGGGTTCTTGAGGATGGGATAGGTTAGTGGCAAATCCTTGGTCTCCTAGGTCGTTTAAGCTTAGAATTCCATCTTATGGATTAGTGTCCTTAATGCTAGTTTCCTTCTGATCAATTGGAATTTGAGCCCAAACATTTCAACACTCAGAAAGTGTTTCATGAAATGTTTGAACCAACTAATTCCATAGATTTACATTTCTAGCCTAAGAGATTAGATGTCTAGAGTATTTATTGGCTTTAATAGGCTGAGTCTTATTGCCTGCTAGGTTAGATTTCACTAATGAGAATTAGGTTTGAAACTAGCTTAGCTTGATGATTTCTGTCATGAGAATGAATTAGTCAGCTTTTGAGCCTATTGTCTAGGGTTTAGCTCATTGTTTGAGTTTATTAAACACCTAGGTTGATTAAATAGGAGCCACTGACCCATTACCCCCATTCTTAGGAGCTTTATTTCTCTGAAATCTTCTGTTGCTTTGCTTACACTTTGCTGTTCTTATTAAGATTTTGTTCTTGTTTGTCATTTATTCTGTTGCTATTCTCTACTTTGATAGCTTTGTTAGTTCATGATAGCTAAGATTAGTGTTCTAGTTTCTGTCCTTATTAGTTCTTGTTCATGCTTTCTATTGATTTAGTTTTCTAGTTTATCGGTTGGAAACCCTTAACGAGTAATGGAGAGATCCTAGAGATTTAAGACTAAGGTCTGAAACGGTTCAGATTACTGGCCGGATCTCGTACTCGATATCATCTCGGTGATATAGGAAACACAATGCCACGAACTTGAAAACTGATACATCCGTGATTTAACAAACATATTGCTTGGCTTGACTTAACTGATTTGATCACATCCTATCTGTTAGCATCACACTCATTTGGATTGATACCTATTGTATTGCAATGACATGATAATACATTAGGAAATTGATAGCAAAAATCCTATTATCAGTACCTTATGGACAGTCTTGAAGGTAGCAACGTGACCTTCATAGGCAGACCCATGGCAATGTTCCAGAACACCTTTACCTCCTCCTCAGCTATACATCTTCTGAACAGGCCATCTGACCCCTTTTTGTAAAGATACGGTTCATCCCAGTAGTAGTGGTTCACATCTCTGAAGAATTTCTTTCGTTTGTACGAATCCAAGCTCTTAGGGACTTCTCCAATAACCAAGTAGTTAACCAAGTCTACACACGAAGGAAGATTGTCTTCTCCTAATGCTAAAACTTCGGCCGTCGCACTCGTTGTACCCACTCGATCATGTGATCGAGTAGGTGATCGAGTTGGGGATCAAGTTCTTGAAATCTGGATGGCCATGAGTGACTCTTCAGGCATAGAGTCGTCTATGGGCAATGCATCGTCTATCTTCATTCTTGACAAGTGATCAGCCACTCTATTTTCGATGCCCTTCTTATCAACAATCTCCATATCAAATTCTTGAAGCGAGAGGATCCATCTAAGCAATCTTGGTTTAGTGTCTTTCTTTGCATAAATGTGCCTCAAGGATGCATGATCTGTGTAGACAATAACCTTTGATCCTACCAGATAGCTTCTGAACTTCTCAAAACCAAACACAACTACTAGCAGCTCCTTCTCCGTAGTTGCATATCTCCCTTGTGCTTCATCTAGGGTCCTACTAGCATAGTAGATAACATACAACTTCTTATCAATCTTCTGTCCCAAAACAGCTCCCACTGCATAATCACAGGCATCGCACATAATTTCGAATGGGTAGTCCCAGTAAGGAGCTTAGACTATCGGGGCTGAGATCAAGGCTGCCTTGATCCGTTGGAAAGCTTCTAAGCATTCAGAGTCAAAGTTGAACTCCATCTCCTTACAGAGCAGCCTTGTGAGTGGTCTGGCTACCTTAGAGAAATCTTTGATAAATCGCCTGTAGAACCCAGCATGCCCAAAGAAACTTCTGATATCCTTTACTGTCCTTGGAGGTTGCAACTGCATCATCACATCTACCTTGGCCTTGTCTACCTCTATTCCATTCTCAAAAATCTTGTGCCCCAAAACAATACCCTCTCTGACCATAAAATGGCATTTCTCCCAGTTCAGGACCAGGTTGGTCTCTTCACACCTAGAGAGTACCCTGCACAAGTTTAACAAACACGAGGAGAAGGAGGAGCCATACACAGAAAAATCATCCATGAATACCTCCACCATCTCCTCTATCAAATCTGAAAAGATAGAGATCATACACCTCTGAAAGGTAGAAGGTGCATTGCAAAGACCAAACGGCATTCTCCTGTAGGCAAAGGTCCCATAGGGGCAAGTAAATGTAGTTTTCTCATGATCGTTAGGGTGTATGGGAATCTGAAAGAACCCACTATATCCGTCTAGGAAACAGTAATAAGGATGGTCTGCAAGCCTCTTTAACATTTGGTCAATAAAAGGCAATGGGAAATGGTCTTTCCTATATGCAGCATTCAGTTTTCTGTAGTCTATACACATCCTATGGCCAGTAATTGTTCGAGTGGGAATGAGTTCATCCTTATCATTTTTTACCACAGTTATACCTCCCCCCCTTTTTAGGAACGCAGTGCATATGAGATATCCAAGTGCTATCAGAAATAGGATAAATAACACCAGCTTCTAACAACCTAAGAATTTCTTTCTTAACAACCTCCTTCAAATTTGGATTTAATCTTCTCTGAGGTTCAATGCTAGCATACGATTCGTTTTCAAGATTTAACTTATGCATGCATAAGCTAGGTGAAATTCCTTTGATGTCATCCAGTGAATATCCTGTAGATCTTCTAAACTTCTTAAGTTCAGTCAACAACAATTGCAATTCATCATCATTAAGTTCACCATTCACTATGACTGGATATGTGAAGTTAGGGCCCAGAAAAGCATACCTTAGCCTTTTAGGAAATGGTTTGAGGTCCACCTTAGGTACCTTCAGCTCAGACCAATCGCCAGATGAATCAAAGTTTGGCTCGAACCTTGACTCGATCGTGCTGGTCGAGTTGCATGGTCGAGTCACACTTGATCTTTCCACAATTGATCCAATGACCTCTGTGTTCGAACCAATCAGATCTTCAAAGATTTCTAACCCCTCTACTGCTCTGTGTGAATCAAGAAGCATCTCATAACCCAAGATTTCTTTGTGCAAATACCCGGCTTCACCACTCTTTGTCAAAGTAATCTTAAGATGGTCTTCTTCATTGAGTTCTTCCAGTAGTTCATCAGCAAGTTGATCCATCTCTTCAATCCAGAAAAGCTCACTCTCTATTGTAGGTTTCTTCATGGCGTCTCGGATGTCAAAATTCATCCTAAGATCTTTCCCCAGATTCAGCTCAATCTTTCCTTTCTTGACATCTATAATTGCTCCAGCTGTAGCTAGCAAAGGTCTTCCCAATATTAGAGGATCTCTTGGTTCCTCATCCATTTCTAGTACTACGAAGTCTGTCGGGATATCCACATATCCAATCCTCAGAGGTAGGTCTTCTAGAACCCTGTGTGGTATTCTAACCAATCTATCAGCCAATACCAGAGAGATGTTGCAAGCCTTGTACTTACTCAATCCCATCCTGAAAGCGGCATAAGGCTTATTGAAGCTCTAAGATCGTAAAGACAGATCTTAAAGCTTAGCGACCCTAGGGAGCAAGGCAAAGTGAAACAACCGGGGTCGCCTAACTTCTGGATCGCTCTCTTCTGTACAATAGCACTGCATTCTTCACTTAGCACTACCATTCCCTGAAACTCTTTAACCTTTTCTGTCAATGTATCCTTCAAAAACTTTTGATATAGAGGTATCAGCATAAAAGCATCTAACAGAGGCATCTTGACCTCAATTTCACCCATCTGCTTATCAAACAGAGCCTTCTACTTCTCCATTTTCTCTTGCTTGAATCTGCTTGGAAATGGAAGCTTAGGCTTGTATAGAGGAGGAAAAAAGCACGTCTCCATTTTCTCCAAAGCAAATGGTGTTCCAGCAATGTGGGTATGAACTCGATCGTCGACTCGATCATGGGATCGAGTGGGTCCTGGATGTTTAACTCGATCGTCGACTCGATCATTCACATCGAGTTGGTGGTCGAGCCTATCCTCCCCATAAATCCTCCCTATCCTGGTGTTCACTGTCCTTAGTGACCTTTGTAGGTCCTTGTTTGGCAGGTAGTTCCCTTCCTTTCTGCAACGTGATTGCTTTGATGTGGAAATCCTTTGGGTTTTGGATTGATTTCCCTGGTAGTTGTCCTGTAGGGTGTGGAGAAGAAGTAGAGGCGGTGTTGCTTTCCAAGTGTTTGATTTTTGAGTTCAGTGTCTCGAATTTGCTGTTAAGATCATTGTAAGTGCAGTCCTTCTTGGTGTGGACTTTGGCTAGTTTTTTAGACATCCCCATGGCACTGGATGCTTGTCCTTGTAGGAGTTGCTGGAGCATATTTTTCATGTCTTGATCCAGGTTACTCGGTGGTGGTGGTCGTGGAGGTTGAAAACCCGGTGGACCCATTACGCCTTGCTGTTGGTGAACACCGTGAAACTGCGGCTTAGGGACGAATCCTTGAGTCTGATTGTATGGGACGAAAGGCTTGGTAGGAAGTTGTTGCGGAGGAGGGTAGACTTGGTCATGTGGGTTGGCCACATTTGTATTCCGATATGACAAGTTCGGATTTGGCCTATAGTTGTTGTAACCTTTGTTATAACCACCTTGGTTCTGAATGTAGCTAATCTCTTCATGGTGATCAATCCCTCCATCCTGAACCTGGAGTTGCTCATTGATATCTCTGTAATTTACCTGTTTTAAGCATACATTGATAACTCATTTCGCATAGTTTCCTCTTTCATTTGCACCATTTAGAGTCACTTACTTCTGTTTTGCATACTTAGGCATTCTTGCATCGGCATTGCATACATATCATGCATAAGGTGTTGAAACAGGTGATATGGAGTCACTTATGGATTAAGGGACGAATGGAGATTTGTTACATGGACAAGGATCGGTCAAAAAGCACAGGATGCAAAGGAAGAAAGTGACTCGACCGGCCACTCGACCTGCTTGATAGAGTCAAAGGATGCAGAATAAGGAAGCGACTCGATCACTGACTCGATCGAGTGGATCGAGTGCAAACTCAAGACACACGAAGGGAGCTCGATCACCCACTCGACCAAGCTGATCGAGTGCACTTCCAAAACGAGCCAAGTCAAGTGCTCGATCACCCACTCGACCAAGCTGATCGAGTGCACTTCCAGAACGAGCCAAGGCATGGGCCACTTAACTGACTCGACCACACGACTCGATCAAACCGATCGAGTCAAACTGCCGACATCTATCTTGTCCTCTTCTGTTTTAGGGTTTTGCAAACTTCTCTATAAATACTCCCTTTAAGCCATTTGTTGACAGATACGTTTTCTTGCCTAGGTTTTCTCTATATTTTCACCAAGAACATCTTATTTTTGTAATTCAGATTTCTTCTAAGTTATTAAGTTTTTGTTATACTTCTTTTGCTAGTTATTAATCTCCATAACTTTGTCTATCTCTATTACAAGTTTTAATAAATTCTGGGTTTGTGTTCATCATGTTCTTCATGTTCTTCATATGTTCTAAGTAATTATCTTAGTAGTTGTTAAGTTTTTGATATAGTTTCTTTGGTAATTGTTAGTCTCCATACCCTTGTCTATTCTTATTACAAGTTTTATAATTTTCTGGGTTTATGTTCTAGTTTTGAAGTCTAGACTCTTTCCATTATATTTAGTTTCTGTTGTTGTTTCTTTGTCACTTGTAGCTCTTTTCATCTTTATCTTTCGGATTATGCATGTTATAGTATTTTCTGTGTTTGTGTTCTTGATGTTCTTCATGATTTCTGAGTAGTCTTTTAGGGTTCTTGAGGATGGGATAGGTTAGTGGTAATTCTTTGGTCTCCTAGGTCGTTTAAGCTTATGATTCCATGAATCCCTTATGGATTAGTGTCCTTAATGCTAGTTCCTTTCTGATCATTTGGAATTAGAATCCAGACATTTCCATACTCAAAAAGTGTGTCATGAAATGTCTGAACCAACTAATTCCATAGATTTACATTTCTAGCCTAAGAAATTAGATGTTTAGAGTGTTTATTGGCTTTAATAGACTGAGTCTTACTGCTTGTTAGGTTAGATTTCGCTAATGAGAATTAGGTCTGAAATTAGCTTAGCTTGATGGTTTCTATCATGAGAATGAATTAATCAACTTCTGAGTCTATTGTCTAAGGGTTAGTTCATCGTTTGAGTTTGTTAAACACCTAGGTTGATTGAAGAAGAGTTGCTGACCCATTACCCCCATCCTTAGGATCTTTTACTTCCTAGTATCATTCTGTTTCCTTGTTTACTAGTTCTCTTATCATTAATGCTCTGCTTTTGTTAGTCTTTCATTCTGTTGCTTGTTAGCTTATGTTAGTTACAACCATTGCTTTGTTAGATTCTAATTTATGATTTCTGTTGATTTAAGTCCAAACTGATATTGTTTTTCGGTATATCGGATGGAAACCCTTAATGAGTAATGGAGAGATCCTAGAGATTAAAGACTACGGTCTGAAACGGTTCAGATTACTGGCCGGATCTCGTACTCGATATCACTTCTGTGGTATGGGAAACACAATTCCACGAACTTGAGAACTGATACTTTTGTGATCAAACAAACATATTGCTTGGCTTGACTTAACTGATTTGATCATATCTTATCTATTAGCATCACACCCAATTGGATTGACACCTATTGTATTGTAATGGCATGATAATGCATTAGGCAATTGATAGCAAAAACCTATTATCAATTTGGCGCCATTGCCGGGGATTTCTTATAAGTTATTAAGTTTTTGTTATACTTCTTTTGCTAGTTATTAATCTCCATAACTTTGTCTATCTCTATTACAAGTTTTAATAAATTCTGGGTTTGTGTTCATCATGTTCTTCATGTTCTTCATATGTTCTAAGTAATTATCTTAGTAGTTGTTAAGTTTTTGATTTAGTTTCTTTGGTAATTGTTAGTCTCCATACCCTTGTCTATTCTTATTACAAGTTTTATAATTTTCTGGGTTTATGTTCTTGTTTTGAAGTCTAGACTCTTTCCATTATATTTAGTTTCTGTTGTTGTTTCTTTGTCACTTGTAGCTCTTTTCATCTTTATCTTTCGGATTATGCATGTTATAGTATTTTCTGGGTTTGTGTTCTTGATGTTCTTCATGATTTCTGAGTAGTCTTTTAGGGTTCTTGAGGATGGGATAGGTTAGTGGCAATTCTTTGGTCTCCTAGATCGTTTAAGCTTATGATTCCATGAATCCCTTATGGATTAGTGTCCTTAATGCTAGTTCCTTTCTGATCATTTGGAATTAGAATCCAGACATTTCCATACTCAAAAAGTGTGTCATGAAATGTCTGAACCAACTAATTCCATAGATTTACATTTCTAGCCTAAGAAATTAGATGTCTAGAGTGTTTATTGGCTTTAATAGACTGAGTCTTACTGCCTGTTAGGTTAGATTTCGCTAATGAGAATTAGGTATGAAATTAGCTTAGCTTGATGGTTTCTATCATGAGAATGAATTAATCAACTTCTGAGTCTATTGTCTAAGGGTTAGTTCATCGTTTGAGTTTATTAAACACCTAGGTTGATTGAAGAAGAGTTGCTGACCCATTACCCCCATCCTTAGGATCTTTTACTTCCTAGTATCATTCTGTTTCCTTGTTTACTAGTTCTCTTATCATTAATGCTCTGCTTTTGTTAGTCTTTCATTCTGTTGCTTGTTAGCTTATGTTAGTTACAACCATTGCTTTGTTAGATTCTAATTTATGATTTCTGTTGATTTAAGTCCAAACTGATATTGTTTTTCGGTTTATCGGATGGAAACCCTTAATGAGTAATGGAGAGATCCTAGAGATTAAAGACTACGATCTGAAACGGTTCAGATTACTGGCCAGATCTCGTACTCGATATCACTTCTGTGGTATGGGAAACACAATTCCACGAACTTGAGAACTGATACTTTTGTGATCAAACAAACATATTGCTTGGCTTGACTTAACTGATTTGATCATATCTTATCTATTAGCATCACACCCAATTGGATTGACACCTATTGTATTGTAATGACATGATAATGCATTAGGCAATTGATAGCAAAAACCTATTATCAATTTGGCGCCGTTGCCGGGGATTTCTTCTAAGTTATTAAGTTTTTGTTATACTTCTTTTGCTAGTTATTAATCTCCATAACTTTGTCTATCTCTATTACAAGTTTTAATAAATTCTGGGTTTGTGTTCATCATGTTCTTCATGTTCTTCATATGTTCTAAGTAATTATCTTAGTAGTTGTTAAGTTTTTGATTTAGTTTCTTTGGTAATTGTTAGTCTCCATACCCTTGTCTATTCTTATTACAAGTTTTATAATTTTCTGGGTTTATGTTCTTGTTTTGAAGTCTAGACTCTTTCCATTATATTTAGTTTCTGTTGTTGTTTCTTTGTCACTTGTAGCTCTTTTCATCTTTATCTTTCGGATTATGCATGTTATAGTATTTTCTGGGTTTGTGTTCTTGATGTTCTTCATGATTTCTGAGTAGTCTTTTAGGGTTCTTGAGGATGGGATAGGTTAGTGGCAATTCTTTGGTCTCCTAGGTCGTTTAAGCTTATGATTCCATGAATCCCTTATGGATTAGTGTCCTTAATGCTAGTTCCTTTCTGATCATATGGAATTAGAATCCAGACATTTCCATACTCAAAAAGAATTAGAATCCAGACATTTCCATACTCAAAAAGTGTGTCATGAAATGTTTGAACCAACTAATTCCATAGATTTACATTTCTAGCCTAAGAAATTAGATGTCTAGAGTGTTTATTGGCTTTAATAGACTGAGTCTTAATGCCTGTTAGGTTAGATTTCACTAATGAGAATTAGGTCTGAAATTAGCTTAGCTTGATGGTTTCTATCATGAGAATGAATTAATCAACTTCTGAGTTTATTGTCTAAGGGTTAGTTCATCGTTTGAGTTTGTTAAACACCTAGGTTGATTGAAGAAGAGTTGCTGACCCATTACCCCCATCCTTAGGATCTTTTACTTCCTAGTATCATTCTGTTTCCTTGTTTACTAGTTCTCTTATCATTAATGCTCTGCTTTTGTTAGTCTTTCATTCTGTTGCTTGTTAGCTTATGTTAGTTACAACCATTGCTTTGTTAGATTCTAATTTATGCTTTCTGTTGATTTAAGTCCAAACTGATATTGTTTTTCAGTTTATCGGATGGAAACCCTTAATGAGTAATGGAGAGATCCTAGAGATTAAAGACTACGGTCTGAAACGGTTCAGATTACTGGCCGGATCTC
>OVBN01000204.1:2200000-2244040 GCA_900406565.1 Turritis glabra | reverse complement strand
CTGTGTGTGTGTGTTAGGGGCATCGCCTGCACCAATGTATCAGAGCCGCCTTGGGGGAACCTAAGGTGGTTCATCCTGGTTGATAGGTTGATTCGCCATAGGGATTAGCTCGTGCGGATTGGCGTGGTAGACGGTTGATGTTGTCGAGATAACGAATGAGATCTTGGTTGCCGTACGATCTGGTATGCATGCATGTAAAGGAAACACGGCTCGATCGGTGACTCGATCAAGCACTCGATCGGTGGGTCGAGCTGTTGGTCGAGCTGGTGGTCGAGTGGTATGGGCGTGTTGCATCTGAATCACCAAACAGAGAAAGAACAACCAAGTTAGTAAAACGAATTGGTGATAAGAAGAACTTGATCTTAAGAGATCAGAAATCGTAAACGTAACAAACGAACACCCAAATGGCAACGGCGCCAAATTGATAATAGGTTTTTGCTATCAATTGCCTAATGCATTATCATGCCATTGCAATACAATAGGTGTCAATCCAATTGGGTGTGATGCTAACAGATAAGATATGATCAAATCAGTTAAGTCAAGCCAAGCAATATGTTTGTTTGATCACAAAAGTATCAGTTCTCAAGTTCGTGGAATTCTGTTTCCCATACCACAGAAGTGATATCGAGTACGAGATCCGGCCAGTAATCTGAACCGTTTCAGACCGTAGTCTTCAATCTCTAGGATCTCTCCATTACTCATTAAAGGTTTCCATCCGATAAACCGGAAAACAATATCAGTTTGGACTTAAATCAACAGAAAGCATAAATTAGAATCTAACAAAGCAATGGTTGTAACTAACAAAAGCTAACAAGCAACAGAATGAAAGACTAACAAAAGCAGAGCATTAATGATAAGAGAACTAGTAAACAAGGAAACAGAATGATACTAGGAAGTAAAAGATCCTAAGGATGGGGGTAATGGGTCAGCAACTCTTCTTCAATCAACCTAGGTGTTTAACAAACTCAAACGATGAACAAACCCTTAGACAATAGACTCAGAAGTTGATTAATTCATTCTCATGATAGAAACCATCAAGCTAAGCTAATTTCAGACCCAAATCTCATTAGCGAAATCTAACCTAACAGACAGTAAGACTCAGTCTATTAAAGCCAATAAACACTCTAGACATCTAATCTCTTAAGGTAGAAATGTAAATCTATGGAATTAGTTGGTTTAGACATTTCATGACACACTTTTTGAGTATGGAAATGTCTGGATTCTAATTCCAAATGATCAGAAAGGAACTAGCATTAAGGACACTAATCCATAAGGGATTCATGGAATCATAAGCTTAAACGATCTAGGAGACCAAAGAATTGCCACTAACCTATCCCATCCTCAAGAACCCTAAAAGACTACTCAGAAATCATGAAGAACATCAAGAACACAAACCCAGAAAATACTATAACATGCATAATCCGAAAGATAAAGATGAAAAGAGCTACAAGTGACAAAGAAACAACAACAGAAACTAAATATAATGGAAAGAGTCTAGACTTCAAAACAAGAACATAAACCCAGAAAATTATAAAACTTATAATAAGAATAGACAAGGGTATGGAGACTAACAATTACCAAAGAAACTATATCAAAAACTTAACAACTACTAAGATAATTACTTAGAACATATGAAGAACATGATGAACACAAATAGAAAAGACCAGTCTACATGCAGACTGTCTAAAAAATAACAGCATTAATTCTAAGTTGAAAATTGACCCTTGCACTTCCATTTTCGTCACTTCTCTTGGCCAGAAAATCAGACACTTGTTTTGGGCTCTTCTTGGACCTTTAATGAACATAAAATGGTTTGGGCTTCATAACTTGTTGTTTGGGTCGAATTTTGGGTTCTTGATCAACAAATGGATGATGTGAAAGTGATTCATAAACCTCATTAAAAACCTTCCTTGGAAAACCCATTGGGACGAAACCAAAGGTAAGGGAAAAAGAGTGCAAATGAATCACTTGTCCATTTGTTGATACTCTTTAAATGTATATCAAAGACCAGGGAGGTTTAGGATCGTGCCTTCTCTGGTTTGGCTTAATCTTCACTCCACAGTGAGTTGCTTCCTCAGCTACAAGCTCATCCTCTGGTTCAAGCTGCTCCTTAGATTCTTTTCCATGCTCCCAGCTCCATGAATCATCCTGTATCATATCACATGTCGAGCTCTGTTTGTTTGGTCGAGCTTGCAAATCAAGCTTGTCATCTTTAGCACTCAGGCTATGTTTGTTTGGTCGAGCTTGCAAATCGAGCTAGTTATCTTTAGCTCGGACTCTGTTTGCTAGTCGAGCTTGCACGTCGAGCTTGGCTATGCCTCCTCCATCTCTTGAATCGACTAGTATCATATCAAAGGGTACATAGATGGACTTCTGTATCGCATCGCATTGTGTGAGGGATGGGTGAGGGCAATCCAAGTCGATCTGTTCCCCTGCATCCTAAGATCGATAAGCGTCCCGTAGGCGGTGATATTGGGCACTATCCCATAGTTGACCTCGTTGGAGGGTGAGATTAGGCACTATCCCATAGTTGACCTCGTTCGAGGGTGTGAATGGGCACCATCCCATACTAGGACAATTGTCTGTTGGTTGAGCATTGTAGGTGTTGTATTTGTTGATGTTTAGTCTAGACTGTTTTGTGATTGCTTTCTTAGACTAAGGCGGTGATATGCGTGTTTAGCATCTCATACCTCACTCAGTGACTCTCCTGTTTCTCACCCCTCTTTATTCCCATTTTAGGTGAGCTTGGCGAGTAGTTTATGACTTGATATGTCGGGTGTCGTTTTGGGTTTGATATGACATTTTCATATTTTTTTGCGTTATTTTAATTAAACATCGTTTTATGGTTTTTATGGATTTATTGTGGATTTATCGGTTTTACGTTTAATAAAGTGGATGTTTAATAAATAGAGTTACTTGTAGTAAAATTTAACTATGGTAACACGCCGTTCTCGAGAGAGAGTGAGACGGATGTTACACGTGGCACACCGTTCCTTAGAGCAGGTGAGACGGATGTTACAATTTGCTTACCTAAGGATTTTGATACCAACTGTAACGCCCCGACCGCCACCTCTTAATGGGGCCTATGTCCGCACTCGGCCTGTGGGCCCATCCTTGCCCTGACGGATGGTACGCTACGTCCGAGAGGCTTTAAAGATTGTTTACCGACCGCACAAATCACCACCTAATCTTTCCCCGTGTTTTATTCTCACTCGCACGGTACAGACTATCACTTACCGGAAGGTCACCTATCCTGAAATTGCTCCAGCACAAGCATGCTTAACTGTGGAGTTCTCTCAGGACAGTTGACCGAAAAGATAAGTGCACTTTGGTGACATAGGTGGCCAAATCAATTCTTTTAAACTTCTTCGCATGCACCACTATATTTTCTGAAACTGGGGTGTTACAGAAACTTTCTGCGAAGCTTGGGAGCGATTCAAGGGCTACTAATCTCAGTGCCTTCCTCATGGATTCAGCAATGAGTTCCTTCTCAGCACACTTTATAGAAGAGTTCTTCCAAAGATCAGAATGCTTCTAGATACTACAAGCAATGTCAATTTCCTGAATAAAGATGTTGATGAAGGCTGGGAGTTAGTAGAGTACCTTGCTCAATCTTATGGGAAATACAATGAAGACTACGATAGGAGCATCAGGGGGAGCAATGATTCTAATGACAAGCATTGATGGGAGATCAAGGCTCTGAATGACAAGCTCAATAAATTCCTACAAGCCTAGCAGAAGCATGTTCACTTTGTTTGTGAGGATGAGACACTTCAGGTTCAGGATGGGGAGAGTGATCAGTTAGACGAGATAAGCTATATTCAGAACTAGGGAGGCTACAACAAAGGTTTCACCAACTATAAGAACAATCCCAACTTGTCTTATAGGAGCACAAATGTGGCAAACCCACAGGATCAAGTCTACCCTCCTCAGCAGTAGCAGTTCCAAAACAAGCCTTTTGTTCCATACAATCAGAACCAAGGGTTTGTTCCAAAGCCAAAATTCTAAGGCAGCTATCAACAGCAGCAAGCAATGAGCACGCCACCCGGCTTTGTACCTTAGCAAGCCCAAATATCTACCGCTCCAGACCAAGACGTGAAGAATATGCTGGAATAGCTTCTACAAGGTCAAGCAACTAGTGCAATGGAGGTACCTAAGAAGCTTGCTGAAATGAACAACAAGATAAATTACACTTATAATGATCTCAACACCAAATTCGAGACATTAAACGCAAGACTGAAGTACATGGAAAGCACAGTTGCATCTACTTATTCCCCAAAACCTACTGGAGAACTTCCAGGGAAATCAATTCCGAACCCCAAGGATTTCCACGTCCATGTTATCATCTTGAGGAGTGAAAGAGAGCTCCCTGCTAGAGAAGGACAACGTACAATCACTACGGACAGTGAAGACCATGATGGCGAGGATTTGTGTCAAGATGAAATTCAAGATGAAGAAACTGCACAGGGAGACAAACTCGACCACA
The DNA here is from genome assembly GCA_900406565.1 of Turritis glabra. Classification (NCBI taxonomy): domain Eukaryota; kingdom Viridiplantae; phylum Streptophyta; class Magnoliopsida; order Brassicales; family Brassicaceae; genus Turritis; species Turritis glabra. The sequence goes on along the minus strand of OVBN01000204.1, from coordinate 2,239,554 downwards.
TTACTCGAGTGCATGATCAAGTGCATGATCGAGTGTATGTTCGAGTACCCACTTGAGTACAAATTCCTACTGCTGAGAAACCAGTAGCTCCAAAAAAAAAAGAAACATGCTTTATTCTTCCTTCATACAAGCCTAAACTTCCATTCCCGAGTAGATGCAAATAGGAGAAAATGGAGATGTATAAAGCTCTATTTGACAATGATATGATCCCACTAGATCGTGATCTCTTAAGGTGGATTTCAAACTAGATATGCCTTCAACCAAGGTTACTAACCAAGGCTAAGGTGATGTGGATTGAGTGGTCGCACAAGACTCTTGATATTCCGGTTGATCTTTAGGATATGACGCACCTGAGGATCGAGTTTAGTTTCTGGATATTACACACCAGCAGCCAGTTTTGTCCAAAATGAACAAGAAGAGAATCACTCTCAAATTTGATAAAAGGAAAGTTGTTATTGATTCTTCTACAAGAGTTTAGCTTAAATAGAAGAAATTGTGATAAAAACTCAACTAAAAACAATGAAATACGAAAAACTAGATGAAAACTGAATTAACTAGTGTTGAATGACTCTTTAGCTTCATATTTGACTCTGCAACTTCTATTTGGCGTTTTTCCTTCTTAGTCGTAATTAGGGAATTGCAGTCGTACATAGGAGACTGGCAGTCGTACATATAAGACTGTGAGTTTTTGGCAGACCTGAGAATTTGTTCAGCAGACTTATAACTTTGTTCGGCAGACTTCTAAATTGCACAGCAGACTTGTAACTTGTTTTCCAGAATGGCTTAGATAGTTGTTTCTAAAGTCTCTCGAACGTCTTGAACTTGCAACAACACCAAAGTAGTGTGTTTTACTCCTTCCTCCAATAAGTCCACTTGATTAGAAGCTGAACTAAGTATAGAACTTAGTGCCTTAGAGAATTTCTTGAATCGAGACCTCGTCATAGCTCCAACTGGTACTTGCAATGCTTCCTCAGGTTCATGCTCGTCTGTAGCTACAAGCTCAGATACATGCTCTGGTTCAAGCTCATCCATGATCATATCATCCCCCTCCTCTTGAAAAGGATTTGTCCTCAAATCTGGTTCATCTGCCACAAAAGAAATAAGATCAGTCACGTTATAGCTTGAAGATACTTTGTACTTACCTTGGAGATCAAGTTGATAAGCATTGTCGTTGATTCTTCTGATAATTCGGAAAGGACCATCGATTCTTGCCATCAGCTTAGACTTCCTCTCTGTTGGAAACCTTTCTTTCCTCAGATGTATCCAGACAAGATCACCTTCTTTGAAAACCAACTTAGTTCGACCTTTGTTTGCATGCTTCTTATAATGCTTTGTTCTTGCTTTAATGTTTTTCCGAGCTTTTTCATGCATCTACTTCACCATTTCAGCCTTTTGCTTTCTATCTGTACTTATCCTTTCACTCCAGGGCAAAGACATCAAATCCAATGGAGATAATGGTTGAAAACCATAAACAAGTTCAAATGGTGAAAATCTAGTAGCTGAATGTGTAGCATGATTGTATGCAAATTCTACATGAGGTAGACATTCTTCCCAAGTTCTGAGATTTCTCTTAATCAAAGATCTTAGCAAAGTTTCCAAAGTCCTATTGACTACTTCTGTTTGACCATCAGATTGTGGATGACAAGTAGTAGAAAACAAGAGTTTAGTACCTACCTTAGTCCAAAGTGTTTTCCAGAAATAACTAAGAAACTTAGCATCTCTATCAGAAACAATAGATCTAGGCATTCCATGCATTCTAACAACTTCTTTGAAGAACAGATCCGCAATATGTGATGCATCATCAGTTTTGTTACAGGCAATGAAGTGAGCCATCTTAGTGAATCTATCAACCACTACAAAGATGGAATCCTTACCTGACTTGGTTCTTGGGAGACCAAGTACAAAATCCATGGAAATGTCAGTCCAAGGGTGGTTAAGAATTGGCAATGGCGTGTACAAGCCATGAGTCTGCACCTTTGACTTAGCTTTCTTGCAAGTGACACCTTCCACATATTCGTTCAACACCCCTTTTCATGTGTGGCCAATGGAAATATTCCTGCATCACCTTAAGAGTTTTTAGCTATGCCAAAATGTCCCATCAAGCCTCCTCCATGAGCTTCCCTGACCAACAAGTCTCTCAAAGAACAAGTAGGCACACAAAGTCTATTCTCAAGAAAAAGAAATCCTTCATGCTTATAGTACTTTCCACTAGCATGTTTAGCACAAGCTGCATAAGTTTCCTTGAAATCAGAATCAGTTTCATAGAGTTCTTTAATCATGTCAAACCCAAGCAACTTTGAATCCAAAACTGAAATAAGAGCATACCTTCTAGACAATGCATCAATGATATGTCTATATTTTACAGGTTTTACGCATTCATTACTCACCATTTTGGCATTGTTTCATCCTCTATTCATACAATTGATAATATGTTTTTGCTATCAATTGCCTAATGCATTATCATGCCATTGCAATACAATAGGTGTCAATCCAATTGGGTGTGATGCTAACAGATAAGATTTGATCAAATCAGTTAAGTCAAGCCAAGCAATATGTTTGTTTGATCACAAAAGTATCAGTTCTCAAGTTCGTGGAATTGTGTTTCCCATACCACAGAAGTGATATCGAGTACGAGATCCGGCCAGTAATCTGAACCGTTTCAGACCGTAGTCTTTAATCTCTAGGATCTCTCCATTACTCATTAAGGGTTTCCATCCGATAAACCAGAAAACAATATCTGTTTGGACTTAAATCAACAGAAAGCATAAATTAGAATCTAACAAAGCAATGGTTGTAACTAACATAAGCTAACAAGCAACAGAATGAAAGACTAACAAAAGCAGAGCATTAATGATATGAGAACTAGTAAACAAGGAAACAGAATGATACTAGGAAGTAAAAGATCCTAAGGATGGGGGTAATGGGTCAGCAACTCTTCTTCAATCAACCTAGGTGTTTAACAAACTCAAAGATGAACTAACCCCTAGACAATAGACTCAGAAGTTGATTAATTCATTCTCATGATAGAAACCATCAAGCTAAGCTAATTTCAGACCTAATTCTCATTAGCGAAATCTAACCTAACAGGCAGTAAGACTCAGTCTATTAAAGCCAATTAACACTCTAGACATCTAATCTCTTAGGCTAGAAATGTAAATCTATGGAATTAGTTGGTTCAGACATTTCATGACACACTTTTTGAGTGTGGAAATGTCTGGATTCTAATTCCAAATGATCAGAAAGGAACTAGCATTAAGGACACTAATCCATAAGGGATTCATGGAATCATAAGCTTAAACGACCTAGTAGACCAAAGAATTGCCACTAACCTATCCCATCCTCAAGAACCCTAAAAGACTACTCAGAAATCATGAAGAACATCAAGAACACAAACCTAGAAAATACTATAACATGCATAATCCGAAAGATAAAGATGAAAAGAGCTATAAGTGACAAAGAAACAACAATAGAAACTAAATATAATGGAAAGAGTCTAGACTTCAAAACAAGAACATAAACCCAGAAAATTATAAAACTTGTAATAAGAATAGACAAGGGTATGGAGACTAACAATTACCAAAGAAACTATATCAAAACCTTAACAACTACTAAGATAATTACTTAGAACATATGAAGAACATGAAGAACATGAAGAACACAAACCCAGAATTTATTAAAACTTGTAATAGAGATAGACAAAGTTATGGAGATTAATAACTAGCAAAAGAAGTATAACAAAAACTTAATAACTTAGAAGAAATCTCAATTACAAAATAAGATGTTCTTGGTGAAAATATAGAGAAAACCTAGGCAAGAAAACGTATCTGTCAACAAATGGCTTAAAGGGAGTATTTATAGAGAAGTTTGCAAAACCCTAAAACAGAAGAGGACAAGATAGATGTCGGCAGTTTGACTCGATCGGTTTGATCGAGTCGTGTGGTCGAGTCAGTTAAGTGGCCCATGCCTTGGCTCGTTCTGGAAGTGCACTCGATCAGCTTGGTCGAGTGGGTGATCGAGCACTTGACTTGGCTCGTTCTGGAAGTGCACTCGATCAGCTTGGTCGAGTGGGTGATCGAGCTCCCTTCGTGTGTCTTGAGTTTGCACTCGATCCACTCGATCGAGTCAGTGATCGAGTTGCTTCCTTATTCTGCATCCTTTGACTCTATCAAGCAGGTCGAGTGGCCGGTCGAGTCACTTTCTTCCTTTGCATCCTGTGCTTTTTGACCGATCCTTGTCCATGTAACAAATCTCCATTCGTCCCTTAATCCATAAGTGACTCCATATCACCTGTTTCAACACCTTATGCATGATATGTATGCAATTCCGATGCAAGAATGCCTAAGTATGCAAAACAGAAGTAAGTGACTCTAAATGGTGCAAATGAAAGAGGAAACTATGCGAAATGAGTTATCAATGTATGCTTAAAACAGGTAAATTACAGAGATATCAACTCCCCCATACTTATTCTTTGCTTGCCCTCAAGCAATCAATCAAGACAAAAGCAGGAGAAGAAGTTGAAGGTGGGATTTCAGAACCAAAACATGCTGATAGAAATGATAAGATCAATGTCCAAGGTAATAGTTCTAAAATGCAATGTGAGTGAGTTCGTCTTATAAAACTTTAGCCATACTCTTCACAACACAATCTGATTTCAGTCTCAACCTACACATGCATTCAAATCAACCAATCCCTTTAACATTCATTAAGCATAAACTGTAAATCAAGCTATGCACATTCAATGAACTCATTTGGCTAAGGGTAAGGTTAAGAGACAAGATGGTCCATCCATGTATGGGTTAAGCAATTCATAACAAGGGTCTCTCAAGAAAAGAACTGAGCTTTAGTAGAATGCTAAAGGTAAGGGCCAACCTATGCATACAAGAACAGAATCCCATCTACCCAATGATTCAAAAGCTTCTTTCAGCTTTCCTATTTCTAAACCAGAAGATGGTCTTATTTCTACCCTTTCTCATTAGAATTTCTTTTCAGCTCAACCTTTTAATTGTTCTTACTCTTAAAAGAGGTTTCTTTCTCAAAATACGTTTATCACTTCTAGCGGATTTAGGTTTTTATTATTAACTTTGGTTCTCTTTTCTTTCTTTTTCCTAGAACCATTCATTTCAATATTTTCCAAATCCTTCACTAGAACAACCAGCTTTCTTCTCTTTAAACCTCTCCTTAGAGTTCTTAAACTTTGCTTTCTTTCTCTTTTTCCAATCTTTTCTTTGAAGCTCAACCCATCCCAAACGCAGAATCAAGTTCCTATCTAGCTCTATCTAACCCAAACAAAAACGTGATAGAACTACACAGGATGCTATTCTTGTCGGCTCAAACCTAACACTTTCTACCAAGCTCAATCCGAAAATAGGCCTAACACTCAGAAATCACAATTGGCTTGAAAGATGGATAGGGTAAGGGTGTGGAAAACTGTCCCAATGTTGGAATCAGCTACTTGGATAAGCAAGAGTGGTAAAATGGTGAAAGAAAATCCAAGTATGCATATGTGTATCCATGAGTTCAGATTCAATGCATAGGTATGATAATTATGAATCAAGTTCTTGGTTCAAGTAGATAGGGAAAGGCATCAAATCACAGCATGTTTTAATTCAGATGAAATCGATTTGTGCATTCAAAACATGGTGCTATCTTATACTCGAACTCATTCAATAGGCATTAGACAACTAGTAACTTGGGCATTGATGTTTAAGTAATAAATCAGCAAGCATGCAAGGTTGTAATCATCATAATCCCTTATGCAAATGTATCTAAATGAACACTCTTTTTTTTTATTATTTTTTTTTTTTTCGATAATTTTTATGGGTTTTCTATGCTTTAGATGATATGCAAACACATCTTAAATCCTCCCCCAAACTTAAATTACACAGTCCCTTGTGTAATAAAAATTCGAAAAACGATATAAGGATCAACAACAAAAACAATAAACATGCTATGGATAGTACAATGATAGAGTGAAGAAATTAGCTTATGGATTGGTGAAGTAGGAGGTGACTAATGCGTCCATGGTCTCTTTTGTGTAGTCGGACTCGTGTGCGTCATCCAGAGATCACTCGATCACTGACTCGACCACCGACTCGATTGCCGGTTCGAGTATGTGGGTCGAGTGGGCCATCGAGTCAGATCTTGTCCCTTTGGTTTGTCCCCCACTTGATCTAGAACCTTTGAATTTGAATTTGAATGGTTGTTTGGGTCCTTTCTGTCAACAAGTTGATCTAGAATCGGAGTTATCCATCGATTTGGTTGCTTGTTTCATCATCGTCCAAACTTTGATTCTTCATACGAACGGATCAGTCTTGTAGTTTTTAAACCATCCAAAACCGGCATGCATACACCCTTGAGTACCAAATCGTAGCTAGAATGATTAATCGCGTTTATGGCTTCAACTCCATTATTAGCAATATCCATTGTATGGCTTTAACTATTTCATCATCGACTTTGCAACCATGATGTTGATCTTATTATCTTCCTCAAGCAAAATCTTTGGCTTTGATGTTTCTTTGAGATTTGTCTCTTCTCTTGAGATGAAACTGTAAGCTCCTACGACATTTCTAAAGTTCCATCTTCTGAGCTAGCTTGTGAACTGCTGCAAGATTCAGAAAGAAACATCGACCATCTTCATTCTCATGTCGTTGGTCAAGTGGCCGGTGGTGTGCGACGTTGAGCTCGACCGTGCACTCGATCAGGCGGATCGAGTCGTACATCGAGTCAATCGGCTAATTGGTCCAAGTTTGAATTATACTCGATCATTGCAATGACGGACTCGATCGATCACATGATTGGGAGATCGAGTAGTAGGTCGAGCTAGACATTCACCACCCTTTGTTTCTTTCCTTTAAACGTCTCTATCCCCCTTCTGTGATTAACTCAGGCATTGTCCCCTAAACATCAAAAACATTTAAAAACAAATCATAAAACCCAAAACCAACGAAATCAAAACAAAAAGAATGAAAGTTATATAAACAGGGATAGACATGGGACTTCCTCCCAAGTGAGCTTGTTTAAAGTCACTGAGCTTGACTTGTTACCTCCTTATGCTTTGGGCGGTTCACCGAGAGAAACAGAGGTTCCTTCTTGAATGATCATATCTGCCATGTATCGCTTAACCCGCTGCCCGTTCACCGTGAACTCAGTCCCATCTTTTCCTACCAGGGTAATAGCACCATAGGGCAATACTTCCTTGATGACAAATGGGCCGGACCATCTGGACTTCAACTTTCCCGGAAAAAGCTTTAGCCTGGAGTTGAATAACAGCACCTGATCCCCAGCCTTGAATTCCTTAGGAAAGATCTTCTTGTCATGAAAAGCTTTAGTTCTTTCCTTGTATACTTTAGAACTTTCATAGGCTTCTAACCTAATCTCTTCCAGCTCATGCAAGTCAACTGTTCTTTTCTCTTGAGCAGTCTTTATATCAAGGTTCAATAGCTTAGTTGCCCATAAAGCTTTGTACTCCATTTCCACAGGTAAATGGCATGCTTTCCCATACAGCAGCTGGAATGGAGTTCTCCCTATTGGCATTTTGAATGCTGTTCTGTAAGCCTAGAGAGTGTCATCAAGCTTGACTGACCAATCTCTTTTTGAAACCCCCACTACTCTTGCAAGGATTGCCTTAATCTGTTTGTTGGAGACTTCTACTTGGCCACTGGTCTGAGGATGGTAAGGTGTTGCAACCTTATGCTTCACCCCATGCTTCCTTAACAGATTCTCAAACAGCTTGTTAATGAAGTGAGACCCTCCATCACTAATGACTACCCTTGGAACGCCGAACCTTGGGAAAATGATGCTCTTGAACATCTTAAGCACAACCTTAGCATCATTGGATGGGCAAGCAAGGGCTTTAACCCATTTCGAGACATAATCTACAGCCACCAGTATATAGCTGTTTCCGAATGATGGCAGATTGAAAGGACCCATGAAATCTATCCCCCATACGTCGAACACTTCAACCTCTAGTATAGGGTTCTGCGGCATCTCATTCCTTCTGCTTATATTGCCCATTCTCTGACAGGGGTCACACCTAGAGATGAAGTTCTGAGCATCCTTAAACATGCTAGGCCACCACAATCCTGCTTGGAGGATCTTCTGAACAGTCTTGAAGGTTGCAAAGTGACCTCCATAGGTAGATCCATGGCAATGTTCTAGAACTCCTTTTACTTCTTTCTCAGCAATGCATCTTCTGAACAAACCATCCGACCCCTTCTTGTAGAGATACGGATCATCCCAGTAGTAGTGGTGCACATCTCTGAAGAATTTCTTCCGTTTATATGAATCTAAGCTCTTAGGGACTTCTCCAATAACCTTGTAGTTAACCAAGTCTGCATACCAAGGCAGCCTTTCTTCCCCCAAACTTAAAGCGTTGGCTGTTCCACTTGAAATGGCTACGCGATCCTTGACTCGATCAGCCACTCTATCTACCACTCGATCAAGGACTCGAGTTGCTGGTCGCGTGGTTGGTCGAGTCAATTCAGTTCTAATGGCCATCAGTGACTCTTCAGGCATAGAGTCATCTATTGGCAACGCATCGAAGATTTTCATTCTAGACAAGTGATCAGCCACTCCATTTTCGATACCCTTCTTATCAACAATCTCCATATCAAATTCTTGAAGCAAGAGGATCCATCTAAGCAATCTTGGCTTAGTGTCTTTCTTTGCATAAATGTGCCTCAAGGCTGCATGATCCGTGTAGACGATGACCTTTGATCCTACTAGATAGCTTCTGAATTTCTCAAAGGCAAACACAACTGCTAGAAGCTCCTTCTCTGTAGTTGCATATCTCCCTTGTGCCTCATCTAATGTTCTACTCGCATAGTAGATGACATGCAGCTTCTTATCAATCTTTTGTCCCAAGACAGCTCCCACTGCATAATCAGATGCATCACACATAATTTCGAATGGATAGTCCCAGTTAGGAGCTTGAACTATCGGAGCTGAGATTAAAGCCGCCTTGATCCGTTGGAAGGCTTCTAAGCATTCGGAGTCGAAGTTGAACTCCATCTCCTTACAGAGCAACCTTGTGAGTGGTCTGGCTACCTTTGAGAAATCTTTGATAAATCGCCTGTAGAACCCAGCATGGCCAAGGAAACTTCTGATATCCTTTACAGTCCTTGGAGGTGGCAACTGCATCATCACATCGATCTTAGCCTTGTCTACCTCTATTCCATTCTCAGAGATCTTGTGCCCCAAAACAATACCCTCTCTGACCATAAAATGGCATTTCTCCCAGTTTAGAACCAGCTTGGTCTCTTCACACCTAGAGAGTACCCTGCACAAGTTTAACAAACACGAGGAGAAAGAGGAGCCATACACAGAAAAATCATCCATGAAGACCTCCACCATCTCCTCTATCAAATCCGAAAAGATAGAGATCATACACCTCTGAAAGGTGCCAGGTGCATTACAAAGACCGAACGGCATTCTCCTATATGCAAATGTTCCATAAGGGCAGGTGAATGTGGTTTTTTCTTGATCATTAGGGTGTATAGGGATCTGGAAAAATCCGCTATACCCATCTAGAAAGCAATAATAGGGATAGTTTGCTAGCCTTTCCAACATCTGGTCAATGAATGGCAATGGGAAATGGTCTTTTCTAGATGCAGCATTTAGTTTCCTGTAATCTATGCACATTCTATGGCCAGTGATTGTTCTAGTGGGAATGAGTTCATCCTGATCATTTTTAACAACGGTCATTCCACCCTTTTTAGGAACACAATGCACAGGTGATATCCAAGTGCTATCAGATATGGGGTAAATCACACCAGCTTCTAACAACTTAAGAATTTCCTTTTTAACAACCTCTTTCAAGTTTGGATTCAACCTTCTTCCAGGTTCAATGCTAGAATATGATTCGTTTTCAAGGTGAATTCTATGAGTGCATAAGCTAGGTGAAATTCCTTTGATTTCATCTAGTGAATACCCTATGGCTCTTGTAAACTTTTTCAATTCGGTCAATAGCAAGTGAACTTCATCATCATTCAGTTTAGCGTTTACTATGACTGGATAAGTGGAATTAGGGCCTAAAAAAGCATACCTTAGCCCTGTTGGAAGTGCTTTGAGATCAACCTTTGGGGCTTTTAGTTCGGACCAATCGTCAGATGCGTGTAATGGTGGCTCGTGCTTTGACTCGATTAACGACTCGATCGAGTGATCGAGTGGGGTGGTCGAGCTGTCCTGTCGAGTCTGAGATGATCCATCTTCGATCGATCCAATGACTTCCGTGTTCAACCCATTAAGATTTCAAACATTTCTGATCCTTCTATGGCCTTGTGTGAGTCTAAAAGCATCTTATAGCCCAGACTCTCCTTGTTTAGAAACCCAGCATTACCACCTTTGGTCAATGTAGTCTGCAGATGGTCCTCTTCATTTAGTTCTTCCAGCAGCTCATCAGCAAGTTGATCCATCTCTTCAATCCAGAAAAGCTGACCTTCGATTGTGGGTTTCTTCATGGCATCCTTAATGTCAAACTTCATCTTGAAGTCTTTTCCCAGGTTGAGTTCAATCTTTCCTTTCTTGACATCGATGATTGCTCCAGCTGTAGCCAGGAAAGGTCTTCCCAATATCAGGGGGTCTCTAGGTTCCTCATCCATTTCTAATACCACAAAGTCTGTCGGGATATCCACATATCCGATCCGTATAGGTAGATCTTCTAGTACGCCATGTGGTATTCGAACTGACCTATCTGCCAATACCAAAGAGATGTTGCAATCCTTGTACTTACTGAACCCCAATCTCCTGGCTACTGAAAGCGGCATAAGGCTTATTGAAGCTCCAAGGTCACAAAGACAGTTCTTAAAGCTCAACGGCCCAAGGGAGCAGGGCAAGGTGAAACAACCGGGATCGCCTTGCTTCTGGATTGCTCTCTTCTGGACGATAGCACTGCATTCCTCACTTAACACTACCATTCCCTGAAGCTCTTTAACTCTTTCTGTCAATGTGTCCTTCAAAAACTTTTGATATGGAGGTATCAGCATGAAGGCATCTAACAGAGGCATTTTGATCTCAATATCACTCATCTGTTTGTCAAAGAGTGCCTTGTACTTCTCCATTTTCTCTCGTCTAAATCGACTAGGGAATGGAAGCTTAGGTTTGTATGGAGGAGGAACGAACGACGTCTCCTTTTTCTTCGAATCAAATGGTGTTACAGCATCCTGTGAGTCAACTCGATCATCCACTCGATCGTAGGATCGAGTAGGTGGTCTCTGTCGAGCTTGATCAACGACTCTGTCTTGCAGATCGAGTAGGTGGTCGAGTCGTTGGTCGAGCCTATCCTTATTGGCTTCATTTTGACATAAATCCTCCCCATCTTGTTCATCACTGTCCTCAGTGATTTTGGTAGGTCGGTGGGGGGTAGATAGTGCTCGGCCACTCCGCAGTGTGATGGCATTGATATGAAAATCTTTCGGGTTTTGCACTGATTTCCCTGGAAGTTGTCCTGGAGGGGCTGGAGAAGAAGTAGAGGCGGTGTTTCCTTCCAGGTGTTTGACTTTTGAGTTAAGTGTTTCGAACTTGCAGTTCAGATCATTGTAAGAGCAGTCAATCTTTGTGTGGACGTCGGCAAGTTTTTTAGAGATCTCGAGAGCAGTGGATGCTTGATCCTGGAGTAGTTGTTGGAGCATAGTCTTCATGTCTGCGTCCGGGTTAGGTTGTATTGGTGGGCGTTGATTTTGAAAACCCGGAGGACCCATTGCACCTTGCTGTTTGTACCCGCCTTGAAATTGTGGTTTAGGGACAAAACCTTGGGGCTGATTGTAAGGAACGAAAGGCCGGGGTGGAAGTTGTTGGGGCTGAGGAGGGTAGACTTGGTCCTGTGGGTTTTCCACATTGGTACTCCGATAGGACAAGTTCGGATTGGGCCGATAGTTGTTGTAACCTCTGTTGTATCCACCTTGGTTCTGGATGTAGCTAACCTCTTCTTGGTGATCAATCCCCCATCTTGAAGTTGGGGCTGTCCATCATCAGAAACAAAATGAACATGCCGCGGCTGGGCTTGGAGGAGCTTATCCAACTTCTCATTCATGGCTTTCATTTCTTTCCGATGCTGCTCTTCAGAATCATGACTCCCCCTGATTCCCCGATCATAATCTTCATTGTAATTTCCATCGGATTGAGCAAGGTTTTCGACTAACTCCCAGCCTTCATCGACATCCTTATTCAAGAAGTTGCCATTGCTGGCAGTATCAAGAAGCATTCGGATTTTGGGAATAGCTCCTCTGTAAAGGGTGCTAAGAATGGATTCGTTGCTGAAACCATGATGAGGACATTGAGATTGATAGCTTTTGAATCGCTCCCAGGCTTCACAGAAGGACTCGCCATTTCGCTGAGCAAATCCAGAGATCTCGTTTCGAAGTTTAGCAGTGCGGGAGTTGGAGAAAAACTTGGCAAGGAAAACACGTTTGCATTCGTCCCAAGAGGTGATGGAGCCATGAGGAAGAGTCTTTTCCCATAGATGGGCTTTCTCACCGAGGGAGAAAGGAAAGAGGCGCAGCTTCAATGCGTCTTCACTTACGCCATTGATTTTGCAGAGGCTACAGAGCCTGTCAAACTCGTCCAGATGATCAAGGGGATCCTCCATGGGGAGACCATGGAATTTGTTGTTCTGGACCATAGAGATCAAGCTGCTCTTAATCTCAAAATTGTTGTTTTGGACAGCGGGAGGTAGAATGCCATGCCGCTGTGTGTGTGTGTTAGGGGCATCGCCTGCACCAATGTATCGGAGCCGCCTTGGGGGAACCTGAGGTGGTTCGTCCTGGTTGATAGGTTGATTCGCCATAGGGATTGGCTCGTGCGGATTGGCGTGGTGGTGGTCTCGTTGTGCTCTCAACTGTTGGGGTAGACGATTGATGTTGTCGAGATAACGAATGAGATCTTGGTTGCCGTGCGATCTGGTGTGCATGCAGGTAAAGGAAACACGGCTCGATCGGCGACTCGATCAAGCACTCGATCGGTGGGTCGAGCTGTTGGTCGAGCTGGTGGTCGAGTGGTATGGGCGTGTTGTACCTGAATCACCAAACAGAGAAAGAACAACCAAGTCAGTAAAACGAGTTGGTGATAAGAAGAACTTGATCTTAAGAGATCGGAAATCTTAAACGTAACAAACGGCGCCAAATTGATAATATGTTTTTGCTATCAATTGCCTAATGCATTATCATGCCATTGCAATACAATAGGTGTCAATCCAATTGGGTGTGATGCTAACAGATAAGATTTGATCAAATCAGTTAAGTCAAGCCAAGCAATATGTTTGTTTGATCACAAAAGTATCAGTTCTCAAGTTCGTGGAATTGTGTTTCCCATACCACAGAAGTGATATCGAGTACGAGATCCGGCCAGTAATCTGAACCGTTTCAGACCGTAGTCTTTAATCTCTAGGATCTCTCCATTACTCATTAAGGGTTTCCATCCGATAAACCAGAAAACAATATCTGTTTGGACTTAAATCAACAGAAAGCATAAATTAGAATCTAACAAAGCAATGGTTGTAACTAACATAAGCTAACAAGCAACAGAATGAAAGACTAACAAAAGCAGAGCATTAATGATATGAGAACTAGTAAACAAGGAAACAGAATGATACTAGGAAGTAAAAGATCCTAAGGATGGGGGTAATGGGTCAGCAACTCTTCTTCAATCAACCTAGGTGTTTAACAAACTCAAAGATGAACTAACCCCTAGACAATAGACTCAGAAGTTGATTAATTCATTCTCATGATAGAAACCATCAAGCTAAGCTAATTTCAGACCTAATTCTCATTAGCGAAATCTAACCTAACAGGCAGTAAGACTCAGTCTATTAAAGCCAATTAACACTCTAGACATCTAATCTCTTAGGCTAGAAATGTAAATCTATGGAATTAGTTGGTTCAGACATTTCATGACACACTTTTTGAGTGTGGAAATGTCTGGATTCTAATTCCAAATGATCAGAAAGGAACTAGCATTAAGGACACTAATCCATAAGGGATTCATGGAATCATAAGCTTAAACGACCTAGTAGACCAAAGAATTGCCACTAACCTATCCCATCCTCAAGAACCCTAAAAGACTACTCAGAAATCATGAAGAACATCAAGAACACAAACCTAGAAAATACTATAACATGCATAATCCGAAAGATAAAGATGAAAAGAGCTATAAGTGACAAAGAAACAACAATAGAAACTAAATATAATGGAAAGAGTCTAGACTTCAAAACAAGAACATAAACCCAGAAAATTATAAAACTTGTAATAAGAATAGACAAGGGTATGGAGACTAACAATTACCAAAGAAACTATATCAAAACCTTAACAACTACTAAGATAATTACTTAGAACATATGAAGAACATGAAGAACATGAAGAACACAAACCCAGAATTTATTAAAACTTGTAATAGAGATAGACAAAGTTATGGAGATTAATAACTAGCAAAAGAAGTATAACAAAAACTTAATAACTTAGAAGAAATCTCAATTACAAAATAAGATGTTCTTGGTGAAAATATAGAGAAAACCTAGGCAAGAAAACGTATCTGTCAACAAATGGCTTAAAGGGAGTATTTATAGAGAAGTTTGCAAAACCCTAAAACAGAAGAGGACAAGATAGATGTCGGCAGTTTGACTCGATCGGTTTGATCGAGTCGTGTGGTCGAGTCAGTTAAGTGGCCCATGCCTTGGCTCGTTCTGGAAGTGCACTCGATCAGCTTGGTCGAGTGGGTGATCGAGCACTTGACTTGGCTCGTTCTGGAAGTGCACTCGATCAGCTTGGTCGAGTGGGTGATCGAGCTCCCTTCGTGTGTCTTGAGTTTGCACTCGATCCACTCGATCGAGTCAGTGATCGAGTTGCTTCCTTATTCTGCATCCTTTGACTCTATCAAGCAGGTCGAGTGGCCGGTCGAGTCACTTTCTTCCTTTGCATCCTGTGCTTTTTGACCGATCCTTGTCCATGTAACAAATCTCCATTCGTCCCTTAATCCATAAGTGACTCCATATCACCTGTTTCAACACCTTATGCATGATATGTATGCAATTCCGATGCAAGAATGCCTAAGTATGCAAAACAGAAGTAAGTGACTCTAAATGGTGCAAATGAAAGAGGAAACTATGCGAAATGAGTTATCAATGTATGCTTAAAACAGGTAAATTACAGAGATATCACTCACCGAGCTTGCCAAATTTTTGCCAAGATTATGTTGGGCTCGACTTGCAAATCGAGCTATGCAAATCGAGCTCCTGTCCGAACTTGTGCCTCCTCTGTTTCTGCCCATTTCTTGCTCAAAGCCTCGCCGGAAACACCGATTTTCTTATTCAAACGCCCTCCCTGAGTCCTTACCGCCTAAAACACTTAAACAAAAAGATTAAAAAGTCTAAATCTAGAAATATTATGTACAAAGATAGCCATGGGACTTCCTCCCAAGTGAACTTGTTTTAAGTCTCAAAGCTTGACTCCACCTCCTGATTAGACTTTGGACGGTTCACAAAGAGGAACTGAGGTCCCCTCTGGAATAATGCGATCTGCCATATAGGGCTTAAGTCTTTGCCCATTCACGGTGAATTCTGATCCCTCTTTACTGATCAGGGTGATAGCTCCACAAGGCAATACTTCCTTGACGTTGAAAGGTCTTGACCATCTCGACTTAAGTTTTCCTGGGAAGAGCTTGAGTCTTGAGTTGAAAAGGAGCACTTGATCACCAGCCTTGAACTCCTTTGGCGTAATCCTTTTGTCATGGAAAGCTTTCGTCCTTTCCTTGTAAAGCCTGGAACTCTCATAGGCGTCGAGCCTTATCTCTTCCAGCTCATGCAAATCCATTGCTCTTTTCTCCTGAGCAGTCTCGATATCAAGGTTCAAAAGCTTAGTTGCCCATAAAGCTTTGTACTCAATCTCTAATGGTAGATGGCATGCCTTTCCGTAAAGCAGCTGGAACGGTGTTCTCCCTATGGGGGTTTTGAATGTTGTTCTGTAAGCCCAGAGAATGTCATCGAGCTTGACTGATCAATCCCTTTTTGAAACCCCCACTACTCTTGCAAGGATCGCCTTAATCTGCTTGTTAGAGACTTCCACTTGGCCACTGGTCTGGGGATGATAAGGTGTTGCAACCTTGTGCTTCACCCCATGCTTCTTTAACAGATTCTCAAACAGTTTGTTGATGAAGTGAGACCCTCCATCACTGATGACCACCGTTGGAACGCCAAACCTGGGGAAGATTATGCTCTTGAACATCTTCAGCACGACCTTAGCATCGTTGGTTGGACAAGCAATGGCCTCAACCCACTTTGATACATAGTCTACAGCCACCAGTATGTAGCTGTTTCCAAAAGATGGTTGGTTGAACGGCCCCATGAAATCGATCCCCCAGACGTCAAACACTTCAACCTCCAGTATAGGGTTCTGCGGCATCTCGTTCCTTCGGCTTATATTACCCATTCTCTGACACGGGTCACACTTGGCGATGAAGCTCTGAGCATCCTTGAACATGCTGGGCCACCACAAGCCTACTTGAAGTATCTTCTGAACAGTCTTGAATGTAGCAAAGTGACCCCCATCCTCTTCAGCTATGCATCTTCTGAACAGACCATCTGACCCCTTCTTGTAGAGATATGGCTCATCCCAATAGTAGTGGTTAACATCTCTGAAGAGCTTTTTCCTTTTGTAAGAATCCAAACTTTTGGGGACTTCCCCAACAACCATGTAGTTAACCAGGTCTGCATACCAGGGTAGCTTTTCTTCCTTCAATACCGAGGTTTCAGCTGCTGCGCTAGAGGTAGCTGCGTGATTTGGAAATCCAGAGTGCATTTCGGGTAATGGTCGAGTCTTGAGAGCCATTAGTGATTCTTCAAGCATAGAATCATCTATGGGCAGTGCATCCTCTATCCTCATCCTTGACAAGTGATCAGCTACTCCATTCTCGATACCCTTTTTATCAACTATCTCCATATCAAATTCTTGCAGCAGCAGTATCCATCTTAGCAGTCTAGGTTTTGTATCCTTTTTTGCATAAATGTGCCTCAGGGCTGCATGATCTGTGTAGACAATGACCTTGGATCCCACCAAGTAGCTTCTGAACTTTTCGAAGGCAAATACCACTGCTAATAGCTCCTTCTCTGTAGTTGCATATCTCCCTTGCGCTTCATCTAAGGTTCTGCTGGCATAGTAGATAACATGCAACTTCTTGTCAATCCTCTGCCCCAAAACAGCTCCTACTGCATAATCAGATGCATCACACATGATCTTGAATGGGTAGTCCCAGTTAGGAGCTTGAACTATTGGAGCAAAGATCAAGGCTTCCTTGATCAGCTGGAAGGCTTTCAAACATTCAGAATCGAAGTTGAACTCTATCTCCTTGCAGAGTAGCCTTGTGAGTGGTCTGGCTACCTAAGAGAAATCTTTGATAAACCGCCTGTAAAAACCAGCATGCCCAAGAAAACTTCTGATATCTTTGACAGTCTTTGGCGGTTGTAGCTGCATCATCACATCAACCTTAGTCTTGTCTACTTCTATCCCTTTCTCAGAAACCTTGTGCCCCAAAACAATACCCTCTCTGACCATAAAGTGGCATTTCTCCCAGTTCAGAACCAGGTTGGTCTCTTCACACCTAGAGAGTACCCTGCACAAGTTCAGCAAACATGAGGAGAAGGAGGAGCCATACACGGCAAAGTCATCCATGAATACCTCCACCATCTCCTCTATCAAATCCGAGAAGATAGAGATCATACACCTCTGAAAGGTAGCAGGTGCATTACATAGACCAAACGGCATTCTCCTGTAGGCAAACGTTCCATAAGGGCAAGTAAATGTAGTTTTTTCCTGATCATTAGGATGTATGGGAATCTGAAAGAACCCACTTTATCCATCTAGGAAACAATAATAAGGATGGTATGCAAGCCTCTCTAGCATTTGATCAATAAATGGCAATGGGAAATGATCTTTCCTAGATGCAGCATTCAGTTTCCTATAGTCTATGCACATCCTATGGCCAGTAATTGTTCTAGTGGGAATAAGCTCATCCTTATCATTTTTCACAACAGTTATACCACCTTTTTTTGGAACACAATGCACAGGGGATATCCAAGTGCTATCAGAAATAGGATAAATAACACCAGCTTCTAACAACTTAAGAATTTCCTTTTTAACAACCTCCTTCAAATTTGGATTCAATCTTCTCTGAGGTTCTATGCTAGCATATGATTCGTTCTCAAGATTAATCCTATGAGTGCATAAGCTAGGCGAAATTCCCTTAATGTCATCCAATGAATATCCTATAGCTTTCCTAAACCTCTTCAGTTCAGTCAATAGCAATTGCACTTCATCATCATTAAGTTCAGCATTTACTATGACTGGATAGGTAGAGTTGGGACCTAGAAAAGCGTACCTTAGCCCTTGGGGAAGTGGTTTGAGGTCCAGTGCTTTCAGCTCTGACCAATCGTCAGATGTAGGATTGACAAGCTCGAGTTCCAGGTCGAGCTTGCTGGTCGAGTTGAAACAATGTGGTCGAATCGATGTCAAGCTCTGTTTGCAAATCGAGTCTGCAGATCGAGCTTGAGCTGAATGTTCTCCAATCACTGCTATAGCTTCTCTTTCTGCCCCAACCAAGTCCTCAAAAACTTCTGACTTCTCTACTGCTTTGTGTGAGTCTAACAGCATCTCATAACCCAAGGTTTCATTGTGCAGATACCCAGCTTCACCACTCTTAGTCAAAGTAGTCTGAAGATGGTCTTCTTCATTGAGTTCTTCTAGCAGTTCATCAGCAAGTTGATCCATCTCTTCAATCTAGAAAAGCTGACCCTCTATTGTAGGCTTCTTCATGGCGTCTTTGATGTCAAACTTCATCTTTAGGTCCTTTCCTAGGTTCAGCTTGAGCTTTCCCTTCTTGACATCTATAATTGCTCCAGCTGTAGCTAGGAAAGGTCTTCCCAATATCAGAGGATCTCTTGGTTCCTCATCCATCTCCAACACTACGAAACCTGTGGGGATATCCACATATCCAATCCTCAGAGGTAGATCTTCTAGAATGCCGTGTGGTATTCTAACCGATCTATCAGCTAATACCAGAGAGATGTTGCAAGCCTTGTATTTACTGAACCCTAATCTCTTGGCTACTGAAAGCGGCATAAGGCTTATCGAAGCTCCAAGATCGCACAGACAGTTCTTAAAGCTCAACGGTCCTAAGGAACAGGGCAAGGTGAAACAACCGGGATCGCCTAACTTCTGAATCGCCCTCTTCTGTACAATAACACTGCATTCTTCACTTAGCACTATCATTCCCTGAAGCTCTTTAACCCTTCCTGTCAATGTATCTTTCAGAAATTTTTGATATGGAGGTATCAGCATAAAAGCATCTAACAGAGGCATCTTGATGTCAATTTCACCCATCTGCTTATCAAAAAGAGCCTTATACTTCTCCATTTTCTCTTGCCTGAATCTGCTTGGAAATGGAAGCTTAGGTTTGTATGGAGGTGGAACAAAACATGTTTCTTTTTTCTTTGCAACAGTTGGTTTCTCAGCAACATGAGTATTTACTCTATCATCAGGTAGATCTTCCACTTGATCGCTCACTCGAGTGGTGTGATCGAGTTGGTCTTTCTAGACTTCATCTTGGGACAGATCCCCCCCACCTCGTCTTCACTGTCCTCAGTGTCAGGAGTAGGTCCATTTCGGGCGGGCAGTTCTCTTCCACTCCTAAGTGTGATGGCATTGACAAACTCCTTGGGATTTTGGACTGATTTCCCAGGGAGTTTTCCTACAGGCCTTGAGGAAGAAGTGGATGCCGAGTTGCTTTCCAAGTACTTGATCTTGGAATTCAGTGTCTCGAATTTGCTGTGAAGATCATTGTAAGTGCAGTCTATCTTTGTGTGGACCTCTGCAAGCTTTTTTGACATCTCCAATGCACCAGATGCCTTACCTTGAAGAAGCTGCTGTAGCATAGTCTTCATGTCCAGATCCGGGTTGGTAGGTGGTTGCGCTCGTGGAGGTTGAAAACCTGGTGGACCCATTACGCCATGCTGTTGATAACCGCCCTGAAACTGATTCTGATTATGCCATGTTGTTGTTGCTAAGGGGGGTAGACTTGATCTTGTGGGTTTGCCACATTTGTACTCCTATAAGACAAGTTGGGGTTGGGCTTATAGTTGTTGTAGCCTTTGTTGTAGCCTTTGTTGTAGCTACCTTGGTTTTGTATGTAGCTGATCTCTTCCAGCTGATCAAGCACCCCATCCTGAACCTGAAGTTGTTCCTCATCACATAAAAAGTGAACCTGCTTCTGCTGCACTAGAATGAGTTTATCAATCTTTTCATTCAGAGCTTTAATCTCCCTTCTATGCTTATCATCAGAATCATTACTCCCCCTGATTCATTATAGTTCCCATCAGATTGAGCAAGGTTCTCGACTAATTCCCAGCCTTCATCAACATCTTTATTCAGGAAATTGCCATTGCTTGCAGTATCTAGAAGCATTCGGATCTTTGGAAGAACCCCTATGTAAAGAGTGCTAAGAAGGGACTCATGGCTGAATCCATGATGAGGGCACTGAGATTGGTAGCCCTTGAATCTCTCCCAAGCTTCACAAAAAGTTTCTCCATTTCTCTGTGCAAACCCGGAGATCTCATTCCTAAGTCGAGCTGTTCTTGAGTTAGAGAAGAACTTGGCAAGGAAGACTCTCTTGCAGTCATCCCAGGAGGTAATTGATCCAGGAGGAAGAGTCTTCTCCCACTGATGGGCTTTATCACCAAGGGAGAATGGAAAAAGTCTCAGTTTGAAGCCATCCTCACTGACCCCATTAATCTTGGTAAGGCTGCAGAGCCTGTCAAACTCATCAAGATGGTCAAGCGGGTCTTCCATAGGCAAACCATGGAACTTGTTGCTCTGAACCATAGATATCAAGCCACTCTTGATCTCGAAGTTGTTGTTTTGGACAGCAGGAGGTAGAATCCCATGCCTTTGAGTGTGGGTATTAGGGGCATCTCCTGCGCCAATGTATCGTGGCCGTCTTTGTGCAACAGGCGGTTGCTCGTCCTGGTGGCCCTGCTGGCCTTGTTGGTGTGCTATACTAACCGGATCCTGGTGATCTACTCCGACGGTTTCTCTTTGCTCTCTCAACTGACGTGGTAACTGGTTGATGTTGTCAAGGTAGTGAATGAGATTGTGGTTGCCTTTTGATCTGGTGTGCATAAAACTAGGAGGCGTGAATCGATTAAGGAACTCGATTTGGTTGGTCGAGTCTGCACGTCGAGCTCGTTTTGCACCTGCAGCAAAGAAAGAACTACAAAATCAGAAATCAGAGGAAAGTGTATACGAACTTGATCTTAAGTGATATGAAATCTTAAATGTAACAAACAAACACCCAATCGGCAACGGCGCCAAATTGATAGTGAGGTTTTCTAGCTCTAGCTCACAACCCAATAACCAATTGTTCTATGGGGACTTACGTCTCAGAGCGAGCACAAGCTAGAAAACTCACTTAAGAGTTATGTGTTTACTCAGGTTCAATTCCCTAATGTACTATCATGTCATTTCAATACAAAAGGTTATCAATCCAATCAGGTGTGATGCTAGCAGATAAGATGCAACAGATCAATTTAAGTCAAGCCAAGTGATAGAGTTTTATGTCTAACAACCTAAGTAACAGAAAGCATCAACATAAATGTATAGAATTTCAGGTTCGTGGCATTGTGTTTCCCATATCATCAAGATGATATCGAGTACGAGATCCGCCCAGTAATCTTAACCGTTTCAAACCGTAGTCTTTAATCTCTAGGATCCCTCCATTACTCGTTAAGGGTTTCCAACCGATAAACCGGAAAACTATATAAGTTGAACCTAAATCAACAGCAACATAAACAAGAAACTTAAACAGCAATTAAAACTAGCAGTAACTAACAGAAGCTACAGAAGCTGCAGAAGCTACAAAAATGCAACAAATACTCAGATAAACAATAAGCTCCTAAGGATGGGATAATGGATCAGTGATTCCTCCTTAATCAACCTAGGTGTTTAACAAACTCAAGCAGAGGTAATCCCTAGACAATAGGCTCATAAGCAATCAGATTCATTCTCATGACAAAAGACCTCAAGCTAAGCTAGTTCTAGACCTAACTCTCATTAGCGAAATCTAACCTAACAGGCATTAAGATTCAGTCTATTAAAGCCAAAATACACTCTAAACATCCAATGTCTTGGGCTAGAAATGTAAATCTCTGGAATTAGTTGGTTCAGGCATTTCATCAAACCCCTTGTGGGTGTGGAAATACCTGGGTTCTAATTCCAATTGATCAGAGAGAAATTAGCATTAAGAACACTAATCCAGAAGGGATTCATTGAAATCTAACCTTAAATGACCTAGGAGACTAAGGATTTCTCACTAATCTAACCCATCCTCAAGAACCCTAGAAAACTACTCAGACTCCATGAAGAACAGCAAGAACTCAAACCCAGAAATTAATAAAACTTGCATAACAGAAACATAATGATGAGAGGAGCAAGAAGTTTCAAAGAAGTAAATGCAAAAACTCAATAGATCAAAAGATATTTGGATTACAAAATCTGGATGTTCTTGGTGAATACAGAGAAAAACCCTAAGGAAAAACGTAATATCCCTTGGGTAATGATAAGAGGGATATTTATAGCCTCAGTTCAAAACCCTAATACAGAAACAGACAAAATAGCAAAGTCGGCTGCTGAACTCGATATGCAAATCGAGCTCCCACATCGAGCTCGGCAAAATTCTAAAGGTGACCGTTTTGGCTTGGACTCGATGTGGAAATCGAGTTGGCTTGATCGAGCTTGGCCAAACACTTCAAAGGTGACGATTTTTGGTTCAGACTCGATGTGCAGATCGAGTTTTCTTGATCGAGCTCGGCGACTCTCTCTCTCCTTCTCTTCTAAACATCTCCATTCTTCTAGCTTAATCCCAGCATTCACCTCCTACCACATCCTTGACCTCAAATACTCATTTAACACCTGATAACAATTCCAAATGCTAGGATGCATGCAACACTAATGCAAAAGACACTTAACATGCTAAGTACATAGAAAAAGACTATGAATGACATGAATGAAGGGTGAAACAATGTTAAACAGGTGGTAAATGTATGCTTAAAATTAGTAAAATATAGACATATCAGTCCGCACTCGGCCTGTGGGTCCATCCTTGCCCTGACGGTCGGTATGCTATGTCCGAGAGGCTTTAAAGAGTTGTTTACCGACCGCACAAATCACCACCTAATCTTTGCCCGTATTTTATCCTCACTCGCACAGTACAGACTATCACTTACCGGAAGGTCACCCATCCTGAAATTGCTCCAGCACAAGCATGCTTAACTGTGGAGTTCTCTCAGGACAGTTGACCGAAAAGATAAGTGCACTTTAGTGACATAGGTGGCCAAATCAATTCTTTTAAACTTCTTCGCATGCACCACTACATTTTCTGAAACCGGGGTGTTACAAAAACTTTTTGCGAAGCTTGGGAGCGATTCAAGGGCTACCAATCTCAGTGCCCTCCTCATGGATTCAGCAATGAGTTCCTTCTCAGCACACTTTATAGAAGAGTTCTTCCAAAGATCAGAATGCTTCTAGATACTACAAGCAATGGCAATTTCCTGAATAAAGATGTTGATGAAGGCTGGGAGTTAGTAGAGAACCTTGCTCAATCTTATGGGAAATACAATGAAGATTACGATAGGAGCATCAGGGGGAGCAATGATTCTAATGACAAGCATAGATGGGAGATCAAGGCTCTGAATGACAAGCTCGATAAATTCCTTCAAGCCTAGCAGAAGCATGTTCACTTTGTTTGTGAGGATGAGACACTTCAGGTTCAGGATGGTGAGAGTGATCAGTTAGACGAGATAAGCTATATTCAGAACTAGGGAGGCTACAACAAAGGTTTCACCAACTATAAGAACAATCCCAACTTCTCTTATAGGTGCACAAATGTGGCAAACCCACAGGATCAAGTCTACCCTCCTCAGCAGCAGCAATTCCAAAACAAGCCTTTTGTTCCATACAATCAGAACCAAGGGATTGTTCCAAAGCCAAAATTCTAAGGCAGCTATCAACAGCAGCAAGCAATGAGCACGCCACCCGGCTTTGTACCTTAACAAGCCCAAACATTTACCGCTCCAGACCAAGACGTGAAGAATATACTGGAATAGCTTCTACAAGGTCAAGCAATTAGTGCAATGTAGGTACCTAAGAAGCTTGCTGAATGAACAACAAGATAAATTACACTTATAATGATCTCAACACCAAATTCGAGACATTAAACGCAAGACTGAAGTACATGGAAAGCACAGCTGCATCTACTTATTCCCCAAAACCTACTGGAGAACTTCCAGGGAAATCAATTCCGAACCCCAAGGATTTCCACGTCCATGTTATCACCTTGAGGAGTGGAAGAGAGCTCCCTGCTAGAGAAGGACAACCTACAATCACTACGGACAGTGAAGACCATGATGGCGAGGATTTATGTCAAGATGAAATTCAAGATGAAGAAATTGCACAGGGAGACAAACTCGACCACATTACTCGAGTGCATGATCAAGTGCATGATCGAGTGTATGTTCGAGTACCCACTCGAGTACAAACTCCTACTGCGGAGAAACGAGTAGCTCCAAAGAAAAAGGAAACACGCTTTATTCTTCCTTCATACAAGCCTAAACTTCCATTCCCGAGTAGATGCAAATAGGAGAAAATGGAGATGTATAAAGCTCTATTTGACAATGATCTCTTAAGGTGGATTTCAAACTAGATATGCCTTCAACCAAGGTTACTAACCAAGACTACCAGTTTTATCCAAGATGAACAAGAAGAGAATCACTCTCAAATTTGATAAAATGAAAGTTGTAATTGATTCTTCAACAAGAGTTTAGCTTAAATAGAAGAAATTGTGATAAAAACTCAACTAAAAATAATGAAATACGAAAAACTAGATGAAAACTGAATTAACTAGTGTTGAATGACTCTTCAGCTTCATATTTGACTCTGCAACTTCTATTTGGCGTCTTTCCTTCTTAGTCGTAATTAGGGAATTGGCAGTCGTACATAGGAGACTGGCAGTCGTACATATAAGACTGTGAGTTATTTGGCAGAGTTGAGAATTTGTTCAGCAGACTTCTAACTTTGTTCGGCAGACTTCTAAATTGCACAGCAGACTTGTAACTTGTTTTCCAGAATGGCTTAGATAGTTGTTTCTAAAGTATCTTGAACGTCTTGAACTTGCAACAACACCAAAGTAGTGTGTTTTACTCCTTCCTCCAATAAGTCCACTTGATTAGAAGCTGAACTAAGTATAGAACTTAGTACCTTAGAGAATTTCTTGAATCGAGACCTCGTCATAGCTCCAACTGGTACTTGCAATTCTTCCTCAGGTTCATGCTCGTCCGTAGCTTCAAGTTCAGATACATGCTCTGGTTCAAGCTCATCCATGATCATATCATCCCCCTCCTCTTGAAAAGGATTTGTTGTCAAATCTGGTTCATCTGCCACAAAAGAAATAAGATCAGTCACGTTAAAGCTTGAAGATACTTTGTACTTACCTTGGAGATCAAGTTGATAAGCATTGTCGTCGATTCTCCTGATAATTCGGAAAGGACCATTGATTCTTGCCATCAGCTTAGACTTCCTCTCTATTGGAAACCTTTCTTTCCTCAGATGTATCCAGACAAGATCACCTTCTTTGAAAACCAACTTAGTTCGACCTTTGTTTGCATGCTTCTTATAATGCTTTGTTCTTGCTTCAATGTTTTTCCGAGCTTTTTCATGCATCTGCTTCACCATTTCAGCCTTTTTCTTTCTATATGTACTTATCCTTTCACTCAAGGGCAAAGACATCAAATCCAATGGAGATAATGGTTGAAAACCATAAACAAGTTCAAATGGTGAAAATCTAGTTGCTGAATATGTAGCATGATTGTATGCAAATTCTACATGAGGTAGACATTCTTCCCAAGTTCTGAGATTTCTCTTAATCAAAGATCTTAGCAAAGTTTCCAAAGTCCTATTGACTACTTCTATTTGACCATCAGATTGTGGATGACAAGTAGTAGAAAACAAGAGTTTAGTACCTACCTTAGTCCAAAGTGTTTTTCAGAAATAACTAAGAAACTTAGCATCTCTATCAGAAACAATAGATCTAGGCATTCCATGCAATCTAACTACTTCTTTGAAGAACAAATCCGCAATATGTGATGCATCATCAGTTTTGTTACAGGCAATGTAGTGAGCCATCTTAGTGAATCTATCAACCACTACAAAGATGGAATCCTTACCTGACTTAGTTCTTGGGAGACCAAGTACAAAATCCATGGAAATGTCAGTCCAAGGGTGGTTAAGAATTGGCAATGGCGTGTACAAGCCATGAGTCTGCACCTTTGACTTAGCTTTCTTGCAAGTGACACCTTCCACATATTCGTTCAACATCCCTTTTCATGTGTGGCCAATGGAAATATTCCTGCATCACCTTAAGAGTTTTAGCTATGCCAAAATGTCCCATCAAGCCTCCTCCATGAGCTTCCCTGACCAACAAGTCTTTCAAAGAACAATTAGGCACACAAAGTTTATTCTCAAGAAAAAGAAATCCTTCATGCTTATAGTACTTTCCACTAGCATGTTTAGCACAAGCTGCATAAGTTTCCTTGAAATCAGAATCAGTTTCATAGAGTTCTTTAATCATGTCAAAACTAAGCAACTTTGAATCCAAAACTGAAATAAGAGTATACCTTCTAGACAATGCATCAACGACTACATTATCTTTATCTTGCTTATATTTGATCACATAAGGAAATGTTTCAATGAATTCAACCCACCTTGCATGTCTCTTATTAAGCTTTTGTTGACCTTTCAAGTGTTTGAAGGATTCATGGTCGGTATGAATGACGAACTCTTTAGGCCAAAGATAGTGCTTCCAAGTCTGGAGTGCTCTCAGCAAAGCATAGAGCTCTTTATCGTAAGTTGGATAGTTGAGTGTTGCTCCTCCCAACTTCTCACTGAAGAACGCGACTGTTCTTCTTTCCTGCATGAGAACATCACCAATCCCAACTCCTGAGGCATCACACTCTATCTCAAAAGTTTTAAGAAAGTCTGGAAGAACAAGTAAGGCTCTTTTGACAAAAGTTTTAAGAAAGTCTGGAAGAACACTCTATCTCAAAAGTTTTAAGAAAGTCTCAGAAAGGCTAAAATCTGCATTTGGCTCTTTTGACAAAGACAAGCGAATCATATCTGTGTGATCAAAAACAAAAGGGTCTTTGAAAACATAGCTACTTACCTTAGCATGTTTTAGTTCAATGTCTCTAGCTCGTATTAAGATTGGTGGCATCCATTCATAGCGTCGAGTTTGATATATAGGAACTCCTCTGGACTGATGGTGTCTTATTTGATCCTCAACTTCGTATTTCCCAAGTCCTGCATCAAAACAAGAAAACGTATACCAAGATTCTGGTGGTAGGTTTAAAGGTTTACCTTGCTGGGAATTGAAGTTTATTCTGAGCAATAGTAATGCATCTGGTGGTTCATCTTTGAACATTGAAGAAGATTTGATTATGTTCCCTTACTCCTTGTAATATTCCATTGTGGTCCTCCTGATCTCGGGTCTTTGAGTTTGGTAGTTGTTTGGGTTGGTGACAGCATCATATTCTCTTGTCTCATAAAGCCTGGCTTTTAAAACAGTTGAACCTGTACCAACAGAAAGCAAGTTAGGCTTCATTCGTTTTTGGGAGTCTAGATAATTACCTCGAGTTTGTTGCTTTGGAGTCCGTCGGCATATATCTGGTGGATTCTCCTTGATTTGAATAGAACACGTGAGTTCTTCTCCCTGGCTAGGATTCAGCTCTGCTTTTCCTCTAGTGACATCTTCAGTTTCGCTCATACTTCTTTTTTTGGTTTCTTTGCAAATGGATTGAGGTTGTTGCAAATCTGGTGGCTTTCCTTTGATTGCCAAAGTGTTAAGTGCACCTTAAGCTCCTTTCAATTCGTTTTGGTTTTGAGGTTGAACCTCAAATGTGCTTCTCTTGGATGTTACTTCTATCTCGTACCTTTGCTTCTCCACGGCTCCTGGTTCTTCCTGAGCACTCATGGGACAGAACAAGTGCATTATACTTGAAGTAGATAATTTAAAAAAAGAGTATTTGAAACTATAACCTGTTATGAAATTTTGCCAATACTGAATCAGGTTACAAGTTTCACTTATTTTGATACCAAGAGAAAGGTTTGGAATTTTCCTCTGATCTATGATCAAGCTCAGCTCTTCTTCTTGCTCTACGAGCTTCTTTTGTATGGGTGCCTCTAGTTTTGTTTTCTCAAGCAACATAGGGTGTGTTGTCTCTACAGCTTGTTTCTGTTCCATTGCACGTTTTTCTGCAGGTGGTTCTTCTTCTTTGGACGTGTGCTCCTTAGTAACACTTGTTTCAGCTCTCTTTGACACAGACAAGTTCATGAAACTAGTAATAGATAAATCAGGTGCTCTTTTATCTAAAGAAGAACTTATCTGAGCTTTTGTTTGAACAACAGATTGTTCTGGTTTTGCTGTTGGCTTACACAAAGCTCCTTGGCTGAGAACACTCTTCATCTCCATGGCTTTTGAAAGGCTCTTCTTCTAGTCTAGACAATATGCAGGCATTTGCTTCTGATTTGGCTGAAAATCTGCTTGTTTGAGCAAGTTTCTCTCACTTTTTGGTGGCACTTGTTGTCTTGTCTTCTTGGTATATGGTTTTGAGAATCTTCGAGGGTATTTTACTCTGGTTTCTTTTGAGTGAACCGTCGAAACAAACTCTCTGATCATTACCCATTTCAGTTTTCCCCAACTGATGATGGTTCTTTCCGGATACTTCAACCACTTGCGTTTTTCATGCCTCCACCATGAATATGCATCTCCAGTGAGCTGTTTGATGGCATAGGTAAGCCTATCTTCCTCTGGAGTGTCATGGTATGAAAACCAACCATCCATATCTCTTTTCCACTCGAGATAGTCCTCTTGATATCTACTTCCAGCAAATCTATAAAACTGTGGCACAAAATCATCTTGAGACCTCTCTTGTTTCCTTCTAGGTTCTGCTCGCCTCTGCTCTGTGGTCTTTCGAAACTCCTGCCGAAGAGTCTCCATTTCAGTAGCCATCATCTTTCTCATTTCAGCAGTAAGAGCTTCATAAAGAAGTTTATTGTTCTTCTTGTTGCTGGGTTTTTCTTCTTCTTCTTCAGGCATCTTTTCTGCAAAATAACAACAAAACAACACCAGTAAAGAGTCCTTTTGACAATCAAATCGAGCCTAAGCATAAAAACTCAAAAATGACTCTTGGTATTTCATTTCATCTGATAAACCCTAGACACAACTGTTTGCAGAAATTGATCTGAAACAAATATCAAAACTAATCCAAAAATTCCCAAATCAATTTTATAAAATACTAGACTCAATCTAGGTTCAGATGCAATTATTTTCACGATTTTATCACCCGCCAAATAAATATGAAAATTAAAATAAAATGAAAGGACATAAATCACTCAACTTTCAAGTGTGCTCTGATACCACTTGATGAGATCCTCCAAGATCGGCACTTGAGAGTTGAGGCAAGGGGATAGGCCTTGCTGCAATGAATCCAGAGAACTCACTGACAAGGGATGTGGATTGAATGGTCACACAAAGGCTGCGGAGATTCCTTTGATTCACCTCTTTGAATTCTCCAGATATTACACACCAAAGAACACAAAGGATTTTGCTGGATATGACACACCAACAAGATGATCTAAACCCAGAAAGGTTTTTGATAAAAAGATTAGATTATTCTACATTGAGAGAAACAAAGAACTTAAATAAAAAAGACCAGTCTACATGCAGACAGTCTAAAAAATAACAGCATGAATTCTAAGTTGAAAATTGACCCTTGCACTTCCATTTTCGTCACTTCTCTTGGCCAGAAAATCAGACACTTGTTTTGGGCTCTTCTTGGACCTGTAATGGATATAAAATGGTTTGGGCTTCATAACTTATCGTTTGGGTCGAATTTTGGGTTCTTGATCAACAAATGGATGATGTGAAAGTGATTCAGAAACCTCATTAAAAACCTTCCTTGAAAAACCCATTGGGACAAAACCAAAGGTAAGGGAAAAAGAGTGCAAATGAATCAATTGTCTATTTGTTGATACTCTTTAAATGTAGATCAAAAACCAGGGAGGTTTAGGATCGTGCCTTCTCTGGTTTGGCTTAATCTTCACTCCACAGTGAGCTGCTTCCTCAGCTACAAGCTCATCCTCTGGTTCAAGCTGCTCCTTAGATTCTTTTCCATGCTCCCAGCTCCATGAATCATCCTATATCATATCACATGTCGAGCTTTGTTTTTTTGGTCGAGCTTGCAAATCAAGCTTGTCATCTTCAGCACTCAGGCTCTGTTTGTTTCATCGAGCTTGCAAATCGAGCTTGTTATCTTTAGCTCGGACTCTGTTTGCTGGTCGAGCTTGGCTATGCCTCCTCCATCTCTTGAATCGACTAGTATCATATCAGAGGGTACATAGATGGACTTCTGTATCGCGTCGCATTGTGTGAGGGATGGGTGAGGGCAATCCAAGTCGATCTGTTGCCCTGCACCCTAAGATCAATAAGCGTCCCATAGGCGGTGATATTGGGCACTATCCCATAGTTGACCTCGTTGGAGGGTGAGATTGGGCACTATCCCATAGTTGACCTCGTTCGAGGATGTGAATGGGAACTATCCCATACTAGGACAATTGTCTGTTGGTTGAGCATTGTAGGTGTTGTATTTGTTAATGTTTAGTCTAGACTGTTTTGTTATTGGTTTCTTAGACTAAGGCAGTAACATGCGTGTTTAGCATCTCATAATTCACTCAGTGACTCTCCTGTTTCTCACCCCTATTTATTCCCATTTCAGGTGAGCTTGGCGAGTAGTTTATGACTTGATATGTCGGGTGTCCTTTTGGGTTTGATATGACGTTTTCGTATTTTTTGCGTTATTTTAATTAAACATCGTGTTATGGTTTTTATGGATTTATTGTGGATTTATCGGTTTTACGTTTAATAAAGTGGATGTTTAGTAAATAGAGTTACTTGTAGTAAAATTTAACTATGGTAACACGCTGTTCTCGAGAGAGAGTGAGACAGATGTTACACGTGGCACACCGTTCCCTAGAGCGGGTGAGACGGATGTTACAATTTGCTTACATAAGGATTTCGATACCAAATGTAACACCCCGACCGCCACCTCTTAATAGGGCCTATGTCCGCACTCGGCCTGTGGGCCCATCCTTGCCCTGACGGTCGGTACGCTACGTCCGAGAGGCTTTAAAGAGTTGTTTACCGACCGCACAAATCACCACCTAATCTTTTCCCATGTTTTATCCTCACTCGCACGGTACAGACTATCACTTACCGGAAGGTCACCCATCCTGAAATTGCTCCAGCACAAGCATGCTTAACTGTGGAGTTCTCTCAGGATAGTTGACCGAAAAGATAAGTGCACTTTGGTGACATAGGTGGCCAAATCAATTCTTTTAAACTTCTTCGCATGCACCACTATATTTTCTGAAACCGGGGTGTTACAGAAACTTTCTGCGAAGCTTGGGAAAGATTCAAGGGCTACCAATCTCAGTGCCCTCCTCATGGATTCAGCAATGAGTTCCTTCTCAGCACACTTTATAGAAGAGTTCTTCCAAAGATCAGAATGCTTCTAGATACTACAAGCAATGGCAATTTCCTGAATAAAGATGTTGATGAAGGCTGGGAGTTAGTAGAGAACCTAGCTCAATCTTATGGGAAATACAATGAAGACTACGATAGGAGGATCAGGGGGAGCAATGATTCTAATGACAAGCATAGATGGGAGATCAAGGCTCTGAATGACAAGCTCGATAAATTCCTTCAAGCCCAGCAGAAGCATGTTCACTTTGTTTGTGAGGATGAGACACTTCAGGTTCAAGATGGGGAGAGTGATCAGTTAGACGAGATAAGCTATATTCAGAACTAGGGAGGCTACAACAAAGGTTTCACCAACTATAAGAACAATCCCAACTTGTCTTATAGGTGCACAAATGTGGCAAACCCACAGGATCAAGTCTACCCTCCTCAGCAGCAGCAGTTCCAAAACAAGCCTTTTGTTCCATACAATCAGAACCAAGGGTTTGTTCCAAAGCCAAAATTCTAAGGCAGCTATCAACAGCAGCAAGCAATGAGCACGCCACCCGGCTTTGTACCTTAGCAAGCTGATAATAGGATTTTGCTATCAATTCCCTAATGCATTATCATGTCATTGCAATACAATAGGTATCAATCCAAATGGGTGTGATGCTAATAGATAGGATGTGATCAAATCATATTAAGTCAAGCCAAGTGATAGGTTTTTATGTCTAACAACCTAAGTGAACAAAAAGCATTAACATAAACTAAAACAATAGCACAAACCAAAACTAGCAATTGTGACTAATAGAAACTAACAGAACAATCAGATAAACAAGAGGCTCCTAACGATGGGGGTAATGGGTCAGTGAATCCTCCTTAATCAACCTAGATGTTTAATAAAACTCAAACAATGAGCTAATCCCTAGACAATAGACTCAAAAGCTGACTAATTCATTCTCATGACAGAAATTATCAAGCTAGGCTAGTTCCAGACATAATCCTCATTAGCGAAATCTAACCTATCAGGCATTAAGATTCAGTCTATTAAAACCAATAAACACTCTAGACATCTAATCTCTTAGGTTAGAAATGTAAATCTCTGGAATTAGTTGGTTCATACATTTCATCAAACACCTTCTGGGTGTGGAAATATCTAGGCTCTAATTCCAATTGATCAGAAGGAAACTAGCATTAAGAACACTAATCCAGAAGGGATTCATAGAATTCTAAGCTTAAACTACCTAGGAGACTAAAGATTCATCACTAACCTATCCCATCCTCAAGAACCCTAAAAGACTACTCAGAACTCATGAAGAACACAAATCCAGAAAATCCTAAAACTTGCATAATTAGAAAGATAATGATAAGAGTAGTAATAAGCACCAAAGAATCAACAAAAAAAAAATTAAATATATTGAAAGCAATCTATATTACAAAACAAGAGTTTTTGGTGGCTATAGAGAGAAAATTTAGGAAGAAAAACGTATCTCCTTGGTAAATGACTTAAGGAGTCTATTTATAGCGTGGGTTGCAAACCCTAGTACAGAAACAGACAAAATAGCATTCGGTGGTTGGACTCGATCACGCACTCGAGTTGGTGATCGAGTGGCCGGTCGAGTCCATGATCGAGTGGTCGAGTTATATTGCCTTTGTGGTCGACTCTATCATGTAGATCGAGTGCATGATCGAGTGGTCGAGTTATGTTGCCTTTGTGGTCGACTCTATCAATCAGATCGAGTGCATGATCGAGTGGTCGAGTTATGTTACCTTTATGGTCGACTCTATCAACCAGCTCAAGTGCATGATCGAGTGGTCGAGTTATGTTGCCTTTATGGTCGACTCTATCAATTAGATCGAGTGGCTGATCGAGTGGGTGGTCGAGTCCCCTTTGTGAACGACTCTATCAAACAAGTCAAGTGGTTGATCAAGTGGGTGGTCGAGTCCCCTTTGATTGTCCTGAGTATGCACTCGATCCTCCCTATCGAGTGGCTTCCTTCTTCTGCATCATGCATCCTTTGACCCCACTTTGTCCATGTTTCCAAATCTCCATTCTTCCCTTGATCCATAAGAAGCTCCGGATCACCTGTTTTAACAACTTATGCAAGATATGTATGCAATGCTGATGCAAGAATGCCTAAATATGCAAAACATAAACAATTGACTCTAAATGGTGCGAATGAAGGATGAAACAATGCTAAATGGTTTATAAATGTATCCTTAAAACAGGTAAAATACAGAGATATCACAAACCCAAACATCTACCGCTCTAGACCAAGACGTGAAGAATATGCTGGAATAGCTTCTACAAGGTCAAGCAACTAGTGCAATGGAGGTACCTAAGAAGATTGCTGAAATGAACAACAAGATAAATTACACTTATAATGATCTCAACACCAAATTCGATACATTAAACGCAAGACTGAAGTACATGGAAAGCACAGCTGCATCTACTTATTCCCCAAAACCTACTGGAGAACTTCCAGGGAAATCAATTCCGAACCCTAAGGATTTCCACGTCCATGTTATCACCTTGAGGAGTGGAAGAGAGCTCCCTGCTAGAGAAGGACAACCTACAATCACTACGGACAGTGAAGACCATGATGGCGAGGATTTATGTCAAGATGAAATTCAAGATGAAGAAATTGCACAGGGAGACAAACTCGACCACATTACTCGAGTGCATGATCAAGTGCATGATCGAGTGTATGTTCGAGTACCCACTCGAGTACAAACTCCAACTGCTGAGAAACGAGTAGCTCCAAAGAAAAAGGAAACACGCTTTATTCTTCCTTCATACAAGCCTAAACTTCCATTCCCGAGTAGATGCAAATAGGAGAAAATGGAGATGTATAAAGCTCTATTTGACAATGATCTCTTAAGGTGGATTTCAAACTAGAAACATCTAACATCTCGGTTTCTTGTAGTTGTAGCCTCAGCTTTTCCTTTAAACTCATTAAAAGGGAGGTTAGTCTTAAAATCATTCTTTTGAGTTGAGATTGACTTACTGTTGTTCAACTAGAATAGCTTTGTGAAGCATATCCTCTAGTTCCACATAATGTTCTAGCTCAAGCTTGTCCTGGATCTCTCGGCTTAATCCTCCAAGAAAACATGCCATGGTAGCCTCTCTATCCTCACTGATGTCTACTCTAATCATAAAGATCTCCGTCTCACGATAATCCTCCACACTGCGAGTTCATAAAGATCTCCATCTCATGTCTCAGCTTTTGATGAAGATCTCTTTGGTAGTGAGTAGGAACAAATCTTTTCCTCATGATCTTCTTGAGTTCAATCTAAGTCTTTACTGGTGGTTCTCCATTCCTTCTCCTACTTGTCACCAATTGATCCCACC
Organism: Turritis glabra; assembly: GCA_900406565.1. Lineage (NCBI taxonomy): Eukaryota > Viridiplantae > Streptophyta > Magnoliopsida > Brassicales > Brassicaceae > Turritis > Turritis glabra. The sequence continues at coordinate 2,204,609 of OVBN01000204.1, read as the reverse complement.
AATTAATAGCATAATCATATAATTCGGTGGCAGCAACTCTTACCTTGTTATGTTCTGAGTAATGCTGGTAATCAAAGACAAGCTCTACCCAGATTCCTTATTTATAGATAGACAGAAAAGAATTTATTTGTAGAAGAAATGAATAGATGAGAAAGATGAAAACAAAACAGAAAACGATATTACCGAGCTTAAGAAATTGTTCTGATACCGCTTTGATATGATCCCACTAGATCGTGATCTCTTAAGGTGGATTTCGAACTGGATATGCCTTCAACCAAGGTTACTAACCAAAGGCTAAGGTGATGTGGATTGAGTGGTCGCACAAGAGTTGCGGAAGACTCTTGATATTCCGGTTGATCTTCAGGATGTTACGCACCTGAGGATCGAGTTTAGTTTCTGGATTTTACACACCAGCAACCAGTTTTGTCCAAGATGAACAAGAAGAGAATCACTCTCAAATTTGATAAAAGAAAAGTTGTTATTGATTTTTCTACAAGAGTTTTGCTTAAATAGAAGAAACTGTAGTTAAGACACAACTAAAAACAATGCAATACGAAAAATAAGACAAAGACTGAATTAACTATGGTTGAATGACTTTTGAGCTCCATATTTGACTCTTCAACTCCCGTTTGGCGAATTTCCTTCTTAGTTGTACTTAGGGGACTGTGAGTTATTCAGCAGACTTGAGAATTTGTTCAGCAAACTTCTAAATTTGCAAAGCAGACTTCTAAATTGCAAAGCAGACTTATAACTTGTTTTCCAAAATGGCTTAGACAGTTGTTCCTTAAACCTCTTGAACGTCTTGAACTTGCGCAACAACACCAAAGAAGTGTGTTTTACTCCTTCCTCTAGTAAGTCCACTTGATTAGAAGCTGAACTAAGTAAAGAACTTAGTGTCTTAGAGAATTTCCTGAATCGAGACCTCGTCATAGCTCCAGCTGGTACTTGCAATGCTTCCTCAGGTTCATGCTCGTCCACAGCTTCTAGCTCAGATACATGCTCTGGTTCAAGCTCATCCATGATCATATCAGTAGAGTATGCACTCGATCATCAACTCGGTCATGCACTCGAGTGGGTGCTCGATCATGCACTCGAACATGCACTTGAGTGGTCTGGTCAAGTTCCTTGGCAAATTTGATTCGATGGAAAGATAACCAGTAGCTCTTTCAATCGTGCAAGGAAGATTGGTCCTCTCTCTATACTTCATCTTGACATAAATCCTCCCCATCATGGTCTTCACTATCCTCAGTGACTTGAGTAGGGCCTTGTCTGGCAGGCAGCTCTCTTCCACTCCTTAATGTTATAGCATTGACAAACTCCTAGGATTTTGGATTGATTTCTCAGGTAGTTGTCCTATAGGCCTCGGAGAAGAAGTAGATGCAGAGTTGCTTTCCAAGTATTTGAGCTTTAAGTTCAGTGACTCGAATTTGCTATTAAGATCATTGTAAGTGAAGTCCATCTTGGTGTGTACTTCTTCAAGATTTTTAGACAACTCCATTGCACTAGATGCTTGACCTTGTAGAATCTGCTATAGCATATTCTTCATGTCTTGATCCTGTTGATAGGTAGTTGTGCTCGTGGGGATTGAAAACCTGGTGGACCCATAACTCCTTGCTGTTGGTAACCACCTTGAAACTGCTGCTTAAGGACAAAGCCGTGATTTTGACTGTATGGGACAAAAAGCTTGCTCTGAGCTTGCTGTTGCTGAGGAGAGTAGACTTGATCTTGTGGGTTTGCCACATTTGTACTCCTATAAGACAAGTTGGGGTTGGTCTTATAGGTGTTGTAACCTTTGTTGTAGCCACCCTGGTTCTAAATGTATCTAATCTCCTCCAGCTGATCACTCCCCACATCCTGAACCTGAAGTTACTCCTCATCACATACAAAGGGAATCTGCTTTTGCTGAACTACAATGAGTTTATCGAGCTTGTCATTCAGAGCTTTGATCTCCCTTCTATGCTTGTCATTAGAATCATTACTCCCCCTGATGCTCCTAACGTAATCCTCATTATAGTTTCAATCAGATTGAGTAAGGTTCTCTACTAACTCCCAACCTTCATCAACATCCTTATTCAGGAAATTTCCATTGCTTGCAGTATCTAGAAGCATTCAGATCTTTAGAAGAACCCCTCTGTAAAGTGTACTGAGAAGGGACTCATAGCTGAATCCATAATGAGGGCACTGAGATTGGTAGCCTTTGAATCTCACCCAAGCTTTACAGAAACTTTCTCCATTCCTCTGAGCAAATCCTGATATTTCATTCCGGAGTCGAGCTGTTCTTGAGTTAGGGAAGAACTTGGCAAGGAAAAGATGGTGTTATTTAGAGAACAATTTGGCAAGGAAAAGATGGTGTTATTTATCCTATATCCCCCTATGCATTGTGTTCCTAAGAAGGGTGGTATTACTGTTGTGAAAAATGATAAAGATGAGCTTATTCCCACTAGAACAATCATTGGTCATAGGATGTGCATAGATGATAATAGGATTTTTGCTATCAATTACCCTAATGCACTATCATGTCATTGCAATACAATAGGTATCAATCCAATCAAGTGTAATGCTAACAGATAAGATGCAACAGATTAATTTAAGTTAAGCCAAGCAATAAGATTTGTTTTGTCTAACAACCTACATGGACATAAAGCATTAACATAAACTGAAGCAAACAATTATAACTTAACAGAAACTAACAGAAGTTACAGAAGCAGAAAATAGCAACAGAATATTCAGATAAACAAGAAGCTCCTAAGGATGGGGGTAATGGACTACTGATTCCTCTTTAATCTACCTAGGTGTTTAACAAAACTCAAGCAGAGCTAATCCCTAGACAATAGGCTCATAAGCAATCAGATTCATTCTCATGACAAAAGACCTCAAGCTAAGCTAGTTCCAGACCTAACTCTCATTAGCGAAATCTAACCTAACAGGCATTAAGATTCAGTCTATTAAAGCCAATAAACACTCGAGACAACTAATCCCTTAGACTAGATATGTAAATCTCTGGAATTAGTTGGTTCAGACATTTCATCAAACACTTGCTGGGTGTGGAAATGTCTGGGTTCTAGTTCCAATTGATCAAAGAGAAACTAGCATTAAGAACACTAATCCATAAGGGATTCATAGAAATCTAAGCTTAACCGACCTAAGAGACTAAGGATTCCTCACTAATCTATCCTATCCTCAAGAACCCTAGAAAACTACTCAGAACTCATGAAGAACATCAAGAACACAAACCCAGAAATTCTTAAAACTTGCATAATCAGAAAGATAAGGATGAAAGGAGTAAGAAGTTTCAAAGAAGCAATAACAAAATCTCAATAGATTAGAAGAAATCTGGATTACAAATCAAAGTGTTCTTGGTGGCTACAGAGAAAAACCCTAAGGAAAAACGTAATGCCCCTTGGGTAAAGACATAAGAGGGATATTTATAGTCTTAGTTCAAAACAGACAAAATAGCAAAGTCGGTGATCAAGCTCGATGTGCAAATTGAGCTCGCACATCGAGCTTGGCAAAGTCTCTAAAGATGGCTCCTTTGGCACAGACACGATTTGCACATGCAGCACTCATGTCGAGCTTGGCACCATTCTCTCTACTTCTCTTCTTAACGTCTCCACTCTTCTAGCTTAATCCCAGCATTCACTTCCTGCTCCATTCTTGACCTCAAAAACTCCTTGAGCACCTGATAACAACTCTAAATGCGAGAATGCATGCAATGCTAATGCAAAAGACACTTAAACATGCAAAGTATACACAAAAAGACTATGAATGACATGAATGAAGGGTGAAACAATGTTAATGGGTGATAAATGTATGCTTAAAACAGGTAAAATATAGACATATCAACTCCCCCAAACTTAGTCTTTGCTTGTTAATTCAGTCTTCATCTAGTTTTTCGTATTTCATTGGTTTTAGTTGAGTCTTTATCACAATTTCTTCTATTTAAGCTAAACTCTTGTAGAGGAATCAATAACAACTTTTCTTTTATCAAATTTGAGAGTAATTCTCTTCTTGTTCATCTTGGACAAAACTGGTTACTGGTGTGTAATATCAAGAAACCAAACTCGATCCTCAGGTGCATCATATCCTGAAGATCAACCGGAATATCAAGAATCTTCCGCAACTCTTGTGCGACCACTCAATCGACATTACCTTAGCCTTGGTTAATAACCTTGGTTGATCCACCTTAAGAGATCACGATCTAGTGGAATCATATCAAAGTGGTATCAGAGCAATCTCTTAAGCTCGGTAATATCATTTTTCTATTTTGTTTTCATCTTTCTCATCTATTCATTTCTTCAACAAACAATTTCTTTTCTGTCTATCTATAAATAAGGAATCCGGGCCACTCAAAAGCTATAGAAAAAGATAAAAAAAGAAAGAAAGGAAAGAATGAGATCAAACGTTTGAGACTGAGGAGAAATCCAGTCTGAGTTGGTTAAGACGGATTCCTGACAAAAATCTTACAATTTGTCTATCTTCTTCTTGTTTTGGTTTTCTGGTTTTAAACATTGGTTTGATTGGTTTCTGTCCATTAAGAACTAATTGAGAAATCACTAAGGGCACCAAAACTTGAGAGAAACACTTGTGAGAGTTTGTTGGTTTCTTTGAT